>OU342493.1:0-40000 GCA_910589525.2 Ennomos quercinarius | reverse complement strand
TGTGCTGCAGTTCATGTATAATGATCTGGATCTCCGCAACAATTGGGTTCGTACACTCCGGGTCTTCAATGGATTGCAGCGCCGACCTTGAATCACTGATGATGTTGATTGCGGTTCCTCCATCTTCCCTGAACATTTCCAGTCCTCTCAGAATAGCCGCCAGCTCCGCCTGATAGACAGAGCAGTATGGGGCTAACAAAAAATTTGCCCTTCTTTTCTCCTTTCCGTCCTCCCACCAGGTGACTGCCGCTCCCACTTTCCCTTCTATCTTGCTACCATCAGTGAATATCTTTGGCGCATCATTCTCGATGTTGTCTACATCTTCTTGGGAATTCAAATAGGCATGCGGTATTGGGTTACGTTCTGCTGGATGCGGTAACAAGAACGGAGAAATCCTTTGTTCAATCTGTCTACCAGGCAGATCCGCGTAGGGCTTCCCTCTTTTCAGTTCAAAGATCTCCGCTGCTTCTCGAACTCTCAAATCAAGTGGGAGGATTCCCGCCAGGCAAAGTACAGAAGTGTGGGATGCTGTTCTGTGGGATCTAGATATGAGGATCGCGAACTTTCTTGTGAGGCGATTTAGCCGGTCTATGACGTACCTCTTGTCCACCACTTTTGCCCATGCACTCGCCGCATATAGCACTATCGGCTCCACCACCGCTGTGTAGATGAGCCTTGTAATTTCCGGACTCAAGCCCCAGGTGGTCCTGGTCGCAGTTGCGACCGCCCGGTAGACTCCAACAGCCTTGCTACACACATTCTGGATATGGGTCTTAAATATAAGTTTTGAGTCAATTGTGAGCCCCAGAACTTTCAGCTCATCAGTAATCTCTATGTTCACTCCAGACATTATGAATCGTGGTGCGTCGAACTTGAGCTTCTTCGTAACCACAATAGCTTGCGTCTTGTGGGCCGCAAACCTCATCTTGCTCTGCTCACCCCATCTGGCCACGCACTCCAGAGCAGTATTAACTTTGCGGTTTAAGTCATCAGTTGTTCTAGCCGTCGCAATGATGAGGATGTCGTCTGCAAAAGCTTGTATGTGGGCTTCCAGCTGCTCAGCCTCCTGCAATAAGGTGTCCAGTTGGATGTTCCATAATAGAGGACCACAAGTTGACCCCTGTATGCATCCCTTGCTGGTGGCTTTACCCGCGTTTGTTCCAGCGTACTGCACCCGCACCTCTCTTTCAGAGAGATAGCTTTGTATGAGTAGCAGTAGTTCAGGGGGGCATCTTTTCAGGATCAGTTGCTTCAGGATTAAAGGCCACCAGGCTCCATCAAATGCCCCCTCGATGTCCAATGAGACTACTGCCACCAACATCTTCTCTGACACAGCCTCCCTTACGATGTTAAGTGCGTCGTACAGAGCATCTTCGGTGCTGACCTGCGGCATGAAGCCGTATTGGCGCCTGCTGAGCAAGCCCTGGCTCCCCAGATGCCACATCAATCTTGTGGTGAACATTTTCTCCAAAATTTTCCCGAACACTGGAAGCAAGCCTATGGGTCTGTATGACTTCGGTGCTGAATAATCATTCTTTAGTGGCTTCGGGATAATCCTTATGACCGCCAGCTTCCACCGCACGGGAAAGCAACCCAACTGGAGACACTTGTTGGTAATGTCCAAGAACAAATTCCCCGAGCATCGAATGGCTTGTGCACAAATATCCGCCGTGAAGCCGTCATCACCAGGTGCTTTGGCGATTCCCATTTTCCGCACAACGTTGATTAGTTCGTGCTTAGTAAATTGCTTGTGTGGCACCCCTTCAGCACTACTACTCCGCCTCAGCGATTTGAGAACAACTTCCGTCTCCATTCTTAAAGCGTGCTGCATCGGGCTATCCGTCTGTGGGTCGTCGTCCGGGTAAAAAGTTTCAGCCAGCAGGGTGGCTGATCGCGAAGGATCCAGCGTATCGCCAGTGCGGTCCTTCAATAAAGTATCGCTCTGGCGACTCGCAATCGACAACGCCTTGTACACCTGCTCCCACATTACCTCCCTCGTCTGGCCGGTGCAGTACTCCATCCAGCTCCTCAGCCTCGTCCCAATTATGTCCTCCTTATACTCCTCCAGTACCTTAAGGTAGTCCTTCACCAAGTAGGGCCTTCTCCTCCGATTTGCTCCACGAATCCTGTTACGGCACCTGATCACCTCCGCCTTCTTCTCCTCCAGTTCTTTCGTCCACCATTTCAATTTCTTGCCCCGATGCTCGCTGACTGCTGGTATGCTCCGAGCACACGCCACTGAGACACAGGCCGTAAACTCCTCAACTAGAAGATTGAGGCCCGCTGGATCAGTTATTGCGTCCACTGCGCCACTGCTGATGTTTGCGGCCTCGAGCTCTCTAGCCAGCTCCTTCTCAAAAAGTTCCCAGTCAGCTCCTCTCGTGTTATACTTTCGCGTAGTCTGTCTGCGAGTGCTTTCTGTTTGTGGATCAGTTTCCATCTCAAAGGTAATGGGTCTGTGATCAGACGTCGTAACAATATTCTCGTTCACCCTCCATTTCTTTATTTTAGGCAAAATACTGTTTGTGCACGCAGTTACGTCCACTATGCTCTCGTATGTCCTGTTGTTCCTGAACACGCTAAACGTAGGCTTTCGGCCAACATTTAGGATGGACATATCCAATTGCGCCAGCATCTCCACAAACGCAGTCCCCCGGCTATCCTCCTCACGCTCTCCCCACCAATCGCTCTTCGCATTTACATCCCCTGCGAGTACAATATTCCGGGTCCCCATACACTGAGCAGCTCTTTGGATCTGTTGCAAGTACGGTTCAATTTCTTCAGTTCCTTCCAAATACACCGAGACGAAACCCAGTTTGTGCCCTCCTACCATTATTACTACGCATACAATGTTTTCAGTACATAGGTTCGGATATTCAGTTATAACTAGTTGGTCGTTGACGATGACAATGGCTGATTTCACTGGCTTTGTGCCACTATAAGATTGTATAACTTTAGAAGACCCCATTTTGACATATCCGCGATTCCCCACATATGGCTCTTGCAACAACAGAACAGAAAATTTCTGTTGCAGCGCCTCTCTGAGGCATTCTTGACTTGCCACAAGTCCCCTACCGAGATTGACTTGCATAATTTTGAATCTCGGTTCGTTCGCCTGTGCAACGCCAATTCCACTAGAGCCTGCCTGGGTGCCCGTGTCCACCTTAGCAGTAACTAATCACCGCTCGCGACAGCCGGTCAAATTTGCGCCACTCGGGGCACTGGTCACTATATGCGGGGTGTGCCTGGTCTGTACCCTCCCTGCAATTGACACACTTGGGACCTGTGCTCCTTGGGCATGCTCTAGTGTCATGACTGCCAGCGCAGTAACCGCAAGCTTGCTGGTTACTGCAGTTCCGGGCTTCATGGCCAAAACCGAGGCACCCATAGCATTGTTTTATCGGAGACTGGTCACTTGCTCTAATGATCTGATAGCCCACTCTCACCCTATTATCCCTGAGAACATGCCAGATTTCAGGGCTGGCCTCCAGTATGACGTTGGAGAGGCACCCGTTCCTATGCTTAGTACGTCTTAGCACTCTGAGGCTCCCATCCGCGGCATCACCCAGCGCATCGGCATTTTGCTTCCTTATGGCCTCCACAAGCTTCTCATTACTTAGGTCGTTGGTAACTCCCCCCAACCTAAGCTGAGGTAGCCTGGGGGCCGGTTCCGTGACTGTGTACTCTTGACTCAGTTTCTTTATGGCTGAACTCATTTTACTCTTGTCCCTGTCCGAGCCAACCGTGACCACCACTTTACAGTTTCGCCCTTTCCGCAGTCCGTTAACCGCGATGCCAAGACCCACCACATCGACACCTTTTTTAATATCCGTGATGATATCCTCACTGGATTTACGCGGGTCCACCGATTCCACAACTACCGCGCGACGTGGTGTAGTTAAAGTATCCACGTATGACAGCCTTTTAACAGGCGCTGACTCAGGCCTCGGTGGCTCCGCACGACATAGCGGGGCCTCGGCATGGCGGTCAAACATCTCGTGTCTCAACACCTCGACAGCCGTCCTTATAGGGCCCACTGTTTCTACAACAGACTCAAAGGCCTCTCGGACATCACTCTTCAAAGAAACTATGCTGTCGGCCGTCTGCGTACTTAACGTTGCCGTGACTAGAGCAGTATTTTGCAGTGCGGCAATCCCCTCCTCTAGCTCAGTCATGGGCGCCAACGGGATCTCCCGGTTTTTAAGCTCCACGATCTCTGCGCGCAACGCTCTCAACTCCTGCATCACTGGTTCTAGTTGGTAAGAAGCATCAGTTTCCCTCGGAGGAGGCGTTGGAGGAAGAGACGGCACACGTTGTGCCCCTTTGGACTCACCCTGGCGAATGAGGAAATTGAGTGAGTCCAATATGTTATTGTTCTCTGCCCTCATCACACTCATCCAGTCTGTTAAGACCACTTGGTCATTTTTGACCAAGGTATCAGTGCACGGTTGGGCAGTGCTCACGGCACCGATCTCCGCCCGCAGCGTCTGCATCTGCGACTCCAGGTTGTTCAAAACTTTTATCGGCTGATCAAGTTCAAAGTTCAACCATCCCCACATTGCCTCAGCCACTTTATGCGTCTTTTCCAAAGTGACCTGAGTCTCTTTTAGCCTATCCGAGAAGGAGACGCGCAGCTCAGTAATCTGCCTCATATGGGCCCTCTCCGCCCGAACCAACTCCTTTGCAGCCCGAGTCCTCTCTTTCTCAAGAGAGACCATGTGACGGGAGCGCGAGTCCGACAGAGAGAGCGTCAGCTCATAGAGAGACTGTAAGCTCTCGTGCGCCTCCAACTTACTTTCCCTACGCATGTTTCCTGCCTTCTCAAGTGCTGCCTTGCCAGTTTGAAGGAGCTCATTGGCTCTTATGGTAGCCTGGTCCATAGGAATACCAGTCCAGGTCAGGGTAGATGGGAGCATAGAACGCCTACTGGTCACGCTCTCCACATCTGACCAGTCTTCGTCCAGCCCTGACATGGGCCTGGCAATTCCCAGCCTGTCCATTTCTTCATCGAGCTCCAACCTATCACCCTCTGCTTGACCCTCCGAGTTCACACTAGGGCCATCGTCAGGGATCGTATGGAATTCAGAGTTTTGGCTTGGGCTGGCCTCGGGAATAGGGTGGTATTCCACCCGAGCCTCAGCCGCAGCATTCTGCACTAAGGCTTTAATGCGAAGCGGTTCTGGCCTGACTCTCTTCCCTTTGACTGACGACTGGGCAGTTCTGGCCGAATTCAGAGGCTGCGGTGCTAAAGATTCCACGCTCAGCGAACCTATCTCAGAACCATCACTACCCTCCAACATCCAGATCTCCTCCGATAGCAGCGGAGATGTGGGGTCCTCCGTCAACCCCTGCGGCTGCGGTTCCTCAAGGCAACGCGTCGAACACGGCCCCCCCAGAGAACCCGGCACACCCTCTTCCCCATCCCCCGCCCCGGCCTGCTGCTGCAGTGGTAATGGATCATCCGTGGCCCGGGCCTCAGATTGAAGCACAGCTGGCACCTGAATAGGGGTCTCCACAGGCGCATCTTCGACCTGATCCCGCCTCGCTGGTGAGGCCATAAGGACTTTTAGCTTCGATCCCACCAAAGGGGGTGCCACAGTTGTTAACGGCTTTCTAAACCTCCGTGTGGGGGTGGGCGCCGTTCCCGCAGATGAACCAGGACGCACGGCTACTTTACGCTTTCGAGTTCCCATTGGGGGTGTGCCTGCCGGAGAAGCGGAAAGGGGGCCCTTCCTAATACGGCTTCTCCCCGACCCCTTCGATGACTGTGAAAGCGTCGACATCGCTGAAGAACGAGAGAGTGAAAAAGGGTCCGTTCTCTAAATTATGGTCCAAAGCGTTGCGCTCCGATCTCCTCAAATGTATAGAGGACCAAGCGTTTGTATCCGCAGTGCAAATCCCGGTCCGCTACGTCGTCCGGTTCAAGAGTTATGGCTATTTTAACCAATCCAAGATGGCGGAACAAAATGGCCGACCAATCTTGATTGCCAATAACTCCAGAACCACGCACCCCAGAAGCCCAGGAAAGCGACCAGCAGGACCTCCAGGACCCGACGCACCCGAATCCGCCAAAGACGCGCCCAAAATTGTCTGCGCGCCGAATCGTCTCCGAAACCCCCCGCAACGATAGAGTAACCCCTCGCAGGGTCAACCACGAAAACCCCAACTCGCTACGACTCTCGGTTCCGAAGTTATGGCCCTTTTAACAAAAACAAGATGGCGGAACAAAATGGCCGACCAATCTTGCCTCGCCAATAACTCCGGATCCACGCAACCCAGAAGCTCAGGAAAAAGATGAGCCGGTTCTCCGCATCCAGCAGTACCCGACTCCGTGCCAAACGCGCCTAAAATTGTCAGCACTCCGGATCGTCTCCTAACCACTCCCTATCGGCAGGGAATTCCCTCGCAAGGTCAGCCCCGAAAACCCGAAGTCGCTACGACTCCCGGTTCCGAAGTTATGTCGGTTTTAAGCAAAACAAAATGGCGGAACAAAATGGCCGCCCAATTTTGTTTCGACGATAACTCCGGACCCAGAGACCGCAGAACCGCGGGAAAAAGGCTAACACGATTTCTGGCCCGACACGCAACCGAGTCCGGGAAAATCCGGACCTGATTTTTACACCCCTCGGATTCCCCCCGAACCCCGCGGAAGAGACGGAAAAACCTCCGCTGAACCCCCCACAGAAAACCCCAATCCTCTACGACGTCTGGTTCCGGAGATAACACCCTTTTACTAAAAACAAGATGGCGGAACAAAATGGCCGCCAAAAGTTTGAAGGCCCGTATCTTCGGCCCCAGACGTCACAGCGACACACCGAAAACAGTATGGAGCTCACCTAAGCACCCTCCACCAGCCGACACTGGTTTCAGCTACTGAAACTTTCAGGTTTGAATTCAGGCCCAGAGGTATGCTCCCGTCACAGACACCGATTCCCAGCCCCCAGCACAGAAAAGCCCAACGCGATAGGCCAACCCGTTAAGTAGTTATGGCCAAAAGAAAAAATCCAAAATGGCGGCCAAAATGGCTGCCGTTTGGACTAACATTGATAACTCCGTTATCCGTTGGGCTAGGATAGCCGTTCTTGGGCTCCCCGTACCCGGAAAGAGAAGATCTATGTCCCCACACGGGTGTTTCAGTGGTCCTGGGCTTCTTTCAGGAGTTATCCTGAAAAAACCTGAAAACGCGATAACTTCCGAACCACCAGAGCTACTACCTTCAACCAAGTGCCAACAGGTACGTCTTGACGAGACCCTTCTTTTGAAGTGCCAAAAACTGCCGCACGTCCACGCCAACCCAAGTTTTAGGGGGGGGGAGGAAAATCACTTAATTAGCGATATCTCCTAAAGTTCTTAACCTAAAAATCTGAATCTTTTGGGCAACTTACGGACGCGCTTGGCGCCTCCAATCCGTTCGTCAGAATCCGCGCGCCAGCCAGTGCCACTCCGATATAGGGTTTTGAAAATTTTATTTTCTCACCTTTATAGTCGGAAGTTCACTGCAGCTAAAAATCCGCTGACAGCGGAAACCAGTACTAAACACGGTGTATTGTGTATGTGTAAGCTTAAAACTAATAAAAGTCCACGCCAGACAAAACTGTTGGTGGTGGGGGGATTTTTCAGTAAATAGGCTGTAATTTCAGGACCGCTTGAATGAAAATTTTTTAAAATAGGCCAAAAGATGCGCCTGCACGTCCCGGTGCTATGGATACCTTGAAATCCCACGCGCCACCCCAAACAGCACAGTTATTGACTTATTTAAGTTTTATATTCTAAGTCACGTGGTCACTTTTCTGGTGGAGCTAAAAATCCGTTCAAAACGGATTTATGTATTCTTAAGAGAGGCGCAACTGATGGTATTCAGCGATTGTCCCGAAAAGCCCGAAATCACTGACCTCGTGGCCACGTGGTTTTCGGACTTTTGGTTATATTTCGCGAGGGCGCGGTCAGAAAAATCTGACTAGTGTCTAGAAATGTGCGCACGAATAGGGCGCAAAAAGTGGCGATGGAAAATTAGTGGGGTACCGATCTATATTCGGAGCCGCACGCGATCTAAGTTATTTCTCCAAAAAGAAACTAACCTCAAATCGGTTTTCCGGCTGCCGTTCTCTGGGTTTTTTAGACCCAGAACTGGGACCACTTCCACACTGCGATCCAAATCAATGCGCACAAAATGACACCACTCTCACTCCTCTACGACCACGTTTACTATTTATTTTGAATTTTTTAATGCGGAGCTATACAAATTCACTGCTTCCTCGGACGCGGGAGGACGCGGACTGGTTAGGTTAGGTTAGGTTAGGTTAGGTTAGGTTAGGTTAGGTTAGGTTAGGTTAGGTTAGGTTAGGTTAGGTTAGGTTAGGTTAGGTTAGGTTAGGTTAGGTTAGGTTAGGTTAGGTTAGGTTAGGTTAGGTTAGGTTAGGTTAGGTTAGGTTAGGTTAGGTTAGGTTAGGTTAGGTTAGGTTAGGTTAGGTTAGGTTAGGTTAGGTTAGGTTAGGTTAGGTTAGGTTAGGTTAGGTTAGGTTAGGTTAGGTTAGGTTAGGTTAGGTTAGGTTAGGTTAGGTTAGGTTAGGTTAGGTTAGGTTAGGTTAGGTTAGGTTAGGTTAGGTTAGGTTAGGTTAGGTTAGGTTAGGTTAGGTTAGGTTAGGTTAGGTTAGGTTAGGTTAGGTTAGGTTAGGTTAGGTTAGGTTAGGTTAGGTTAGGTTAGGTTAGGTTAGGTTAGGTTAGGTTAGGTTAGGTTAGGTTAGGTTAGGTTAGGTTAGGTTAGGTTAGGTTAGGTTAGGTTAGGTTAGGCTAGGTTAGGTTAGGTTAGGTTAGGTTAGGTTAGGTTAGGTTAGGTTAGGTTAGGTTAGGTTAGGTTAGGTTAGGTTAGGTTAGGTTAGGTTAGGTTAGGTTAGGTTAGGTTAGGTTAGGTTAGGTTAGGTTAGGTTAGGTTAGGTTAGGTTAGGTTAGGTTAGGTTAGGTTAGGTTAGGTTAGGTTAGGTTAGGTTAGGTTAGGTTAGGTTAGGTTAGGTTAGGTTAGGTTAGGTTAGGTTAGGTTAGGTTAGGTTAGGTTAGGTTAGGTTAGGTTAGGTTAGGTTAGGTTAGGTTAGGTTAGGTTAGGTTAGGTTAGGTTAGGTTAGGTTAGGTTAGGTTAGGTTAGGTTAGGTTAGGTTAGGTTAGGTTAGGTTAGGTTAGGTTAGGTTAGGTTAGGTTAGGTTAGGTTAGGTTAGGTTAGGTTAGGTTAGGTTAGGTTAGGTTAGGTTAGGTTAGGTTAGGTTAGGTTAGGTTAGGTTAGGTTAGGTTAGGTTAGGTTAGGTTAGGTTAGGTTAGGTTAGGTTAGGTTAGGTTAGGTTAGGTTAGGTTAGGTTAGGTTAGGTTAGGTTAGGTTAGGTTAGGTTAGGTTAGGTTAGGTTAGGTTAGGTTAGGTTAGGTTAGGTTAGGTTAGGTTAGGTTAGGTTAGGTTAGGTTAGGTTAGGTTAGGTTAGGTTAGGTTAGGTTAGGTTAGGTTAGGTTAGGTTAGGTTAGGTTAGGTTAGGTTAGGTTAGGTTAGGTTAGGTTAGGTTAGGTTAGGTTAGGTTAGGTTAGGTTAGGTTAGGTTAGGTTAGGTTAGGTTAGGTTAGGTTAGGTTAGGTTAGGTTAGGTTAGGTTAGGTTAGGTTAGGTTAGGTTAGGTTAGGTTAGGTTAGGTTAGGTTAGGTTAGGTTAGGTTAGGTTAGGTTAGGTTAGGTTAGGTTAGGTTAGGTTAGGTTAGGTTAGGTTAGGTTAGGTTAGGTTAGGTTAGGTTAGGTTAGGTTAGGTTAGGTTAGGTTAGGTTAGGTTAGGTTAGGTTAGGTTAGGTTAGGTTAGGTTAGGTTAGGTTAGGTTAGGTTAGGTTAGGTTAGGTTAGGTTAGGTTAGGTTAGGTTAGGTTAGGTTAGGTTAGGTTAGGTTAGGTTAGGTTAGGTTAGGTTAGGTTAGGTTAGGTTAGGTTAGGTAAGGTTAGGTTAGGTTAGGTTAGGTTAGGTTAGGTTAGGTTAGGTTAGGTTAGGTTAGGTTAGGTTAGGTTAGGTTAGGTTAGGTTAGGTTAGGTTAGGTTAGGTTAGGTTAGGTTAGGTTAGGTTAGGTTAGGTTAGGTTAGGTTAGGTTAGGTTAGGTTAGGTTAGGTTAGGTTAGGTTAGGTTAGGTTAGGTTAGGTTAGGTTAGGTTAGGTTAGGTTAGGTTAGGTTAGGTTAGGTTAGGTTAGGTTAGGTTAGGTTAGGTTAGGTTAGGTTAGGTTAGGTTAGGTTAGGTTAGGTTAGGTTAGGTTAGGTTAGGTTAGGTTAGGTTAGGTTAGGTTAGGTTAGGTTAGGTTAGGTTAGGTTAGGTTAGGTTAGGTTAGGTTAGGTTAGGTTAGGTTAGGTTAGGTTAGGTTAGGTTAGGTTAGGTTAGGTTAGGTTAGGTTAGGTTAGGTTAGGTTAGGTTAGGTTAGGTTAGGTTAGGTTAGGTTAGGTTAGGTTAGGTTAGGTTAGGTTAGGTTAGGTTAGGTTAGGTTAGGTTAGGTTAGGTTAGGTTAGGTTAGGTTAGGTTAGGTTAGGTTAGGTTAGGTTAGGTTAGGTTAGGTTAGGTTAGGTTAGGTTAGGTTAGGTTAGGTTAGGTTAGGTTAGGTTAGGTTAGGTTAGGTTAGGTTAGGTTAGGTTAGGTTAGGTTAGGTTAGGTTAGGTTAGGTTAGGTTAGGTTAGGTTAGGTTAGGTTAGGTTAGGTTAGGTTAGGTTAGGTTAGGTTAGGTTAGGTTAGGTTAGGTTAGGTTAGGTTAGGTTAGGTTAGGTTAGGTTAGGTTAGGTTAGGTTAGGTTAGGTTAGGTTAGGTTAGGTTAGGTTAGGTTAGGTTAGGTTAGGTTAGGTTAGGTTAGGTTAGGTTAGGTTAGGTTAGGTTAGGTTAGGTTAGGTTAGGTTAGGTTAGGTTAGGTTAGGTTAGGTTAGGTTAGGTTAGGTTAGGTTAGGTTAGGTTAGGTTAGGTTAGGTTAGGTTAGGTTAGGTTAGGTTAGGTTAGGTTAGGTTAGGTTAGGTTAGGTTAGGTTAGGTTAGGTTAGGTTAGGTTAGGTTAGGTTAGGTTAGGTTAGGTTAGGTTAGGTTAGGTTAGGTTAGGTTAGGTTAGGTTAGGTTAGGTTAGGTTAGGTTAGGTTAGGTTAGGTTAGGTTAGGTTAGGTTAGGTTAGGTTAGGTTAGGTTAGGTTAGGTTAGGTTAGGTTAGGTTAGGTTAGGTTAGGTTAGGTTAGGTTAGGTTAGGTTAGGTTAGGTTAGGTTAGGTTAGGTTAGGTTAGGTTAGGTTAGGTTAGGTTAGGTTAGGTTAGGTTAGGTTAGGTTAGGTTAGGTTAGGTTAGGTTAGGTTAGGTTAGGTTAGGTTAGGTTAGGTTAGGTTAGGTTAGGTTAGGTTAGGTTAGGTTAGGTTAGGTTAGGTTAGGTTAGGTTAGGTTAGGTTAGGTTAGGTTAGGTTAGGTTAGGTTAGGTTAGGTTAGGTTAGGTTAGGTTAGGTTAGGTTAGGTTAGGTTAGGTTAGGTTAGGTTAGGTTAGGTTAGGTTAGGTTAGGTTAGGTTAGGTTAGGTTAGGTTAGGTTAGGTTAGGTTAGGTTAGGTTAGGTTAGGTTAGGTTAGGTTAGGTTAGGTTAGGTTAGGTTAGGTTAGGTTAGGTTAGGTTAGGTTAGGTTAGGTTAGGTTAGGTTAGGTTAGGTTAGGTTAGGTTAGATTAGGTTAGGTTAGGTTAGGTTAGGTTAGGTTAGGTTAGGTTAGGTTAGGTTAGGTTAGGTTAGGTTAGGTTAGGTTAGGTTAGGTTAGGTTAGGTTAGGTTAGGTTAGGTTAGGTTAGGTTAGGTTAGGTTAGGTTAGGTTAGGTTAGGTTAGGTTAGGTTAGGTTAGGTTAGGTTAGGTTAGGTTAGGTTAGGTTAGGTTAGGTTAGGTTAGGTTAGGTTAGGTTAGGTTAGGTTAGGTTAGGTTAGGTTAGGTTAGGTTAGGTTAGGTTAGGTTAGGTTAGGTTAGGTTAGGTTAGGTTAGGTTAGGTTAGGTTAGGTTAGGTTAGGTTAGGTTAGGTTAGGTTAGGTTAGGTTAGGTTAGGTTAGGTTAGGTTAGGTTAGGTTAGGTTAGGTTAGGTTAGGTTAGGTTAGGTTAGGTTAGGTTAGGTTAGGTTAGGTTAGGTTAGGTTAGGTTAGGTTAGGTTAGGTTAGGTTAGGTTAGGTTAGGTTAGGTTAGGTTAGGTTAGGTTAGGTTAGGTTAGGTTAGGTTAGGTTAGGTTAGGTTAGGTTAGGTTAGGTTAGGTTAGGTTAGGTTAGGTTAGGTTAGGTTAGGTTAGGTTAGGTTAGGTTAGGTTAGGTTAGGTTAGGTTAGGTTAGGTTAGGTTAGGTTAGGTTAGGTTAGGTTAGGTTAGGTTAGGTTAGGTTAGGTTAGGTTAGGTTAGGTTAGGTTAGGTTAGGTTAGGTTAGGTTAGGTTAGGTTAGGTTAGGTTAGGTTAGGTTAGGTTAGGTTAGGTTAGGTTAGGTTAGGTTAGGTTAGGTTAGGTTAGGTTAGGTTAGGTTAGGTTAGGTTAGGTTAGGTTAGGTTAGGTTAGGTTAGGTTAGGTTAGGTTAGGTTAGGTTAGGTTAGGTTAGGTTAGGTTAGGTTAGGTTAGGTTAGGTTAGGTTAGGTTTTTTTTTTTTTTTTTTTTTTTTTTTTTTTTTTTTTACTCCCGAGGGTAGTGAGGAATCCTCATGGATACCGCAGGGCACGGGCCCCACGGTTATGTCCGACTCCGCCACTTCCGCCGTCGACGGCCTACGGACTAAACCCCCCTCCCTTTGTCCAAAATCCTCTGACACAAATCAGAGACATTTTTTACTACGAATATGCTGCCTATATCTTATACAATGTCTGTCTGTATGTCTGTTAACTTTTCATAAAATTTTGAATGTACATTCAAAATTTCATTTTAATATTTTTACAAATTTCAATTTATGCTAACATCATATATTATACAAATATACATATATAGCATATTGATGCATTTAATTAGTTCTATTTACAATTTCAATTCAGTATTAATAATTATTTATTACATTATTGAGGTTTTGTCTAGGATTATGACTAGGTGTTCCTTTTTACTGTTATTTTTATTAATATGTATTTTTTGGAACGAATTCAGTCTTTCTTTTTACTATTCTTTTTTTTATTGCTGTTTTTATATATACTCACTATATATATTACAATAAACTTACTTATCTATTCTTATTTCTAGCTATTGTTTTACTTCCTATAGATACACAATATTCTAAAAATGTCATCCTACTTGCTTTATCTCTGACCAAGTCCTTTATGGTCTCTTTCGTCAGTTCTTTATTTAATGCTTGTTCCAAATCATATCTTTCCTTGCAGAAAACAGGACATTCTAAGAGGATATGTTCTACAGTCTCATTTTTGCCCGGTTCACACACACATGATGGATCCTCTTTACACCTGAAACGCGCCAGGTAATCAGAAAATCCACCATGCCCAGTCATGATTTGAGTAAGAATGCCTGTCGGTTCTATTTCTTTTACAATTTTAAAAGCTTCAATCGCGTCCGGGAAAAACATTTTTGTCACGCCTGCAGTCTCGCCCGAACTATATCTATTACTCCATTTCTCGAGTGTGTCCAGTCTTATCTGTCTCTTCACAAAGGAGACCGGGCACTTATCATAGTCGGGTTTCCGTTTGATATATTGTGCAGCCGCCTTTGCGAGTTCATCTGCTCTTTCATTGCCCTCAAGACCAGCGTGTGCCTTTATCCAAAAGAGCGAGACGTTTTTGTTTTGCTGTTTGATGACTTTCAAGTTATCGCGAGTTTTCACTGCTAAAGGATGACGCGAGCGGTGGTTAGCGATAGTTTCAAGTGAAGATCTTGAATCGCTGTATATGCCATAGCTATGTTCCGAGCGTCGCAAAATCTCGTCTGTTGCTTTGTATATGGCCAGCAATTCCGCCTGGTAGACCGTGCAATAGGATGACAGTTTTAATTTCTGGCTTTTAGTCTCGGCTGCATTACTCCAATGAGACAATGCAGCTCCAACTTTACCATCAATCTTACTGCCATCCGTGAATATACGCACTGCTTGATTGCCATAAGCGTCTATTTGTGCTCGGTCTACCAGACAAACGAATTCCAGGCTCATATTTTCAGCTGGATGAGGAGTATTGGCATACGACACCACTCGCTCCACCTCCCTATCCCCCAGCCATATCTGGGACACCCCCTTCCTGGCCTCGTACAGTGCTGCTGCTTCCTGTATCCTGAGATCAAGAGGAAGTATCCCAGACAGCACCAGTGCTGAGTTGAGGGAAGTGGTGCGATATGCCTTGCACAGCTTTTGGGCGAATCCTCGCTGCACCACGTTCAGTTGCTTTTGCACGCCCAACTTCTTGGTGGCTGATGCCCACACGCTAGCGGCATACATGATGACCGGCTCCACTACCGCTGTGTATATGGTGTGTATCACCTGCGGATGGAGGCCCCAGCTAACTCTTGCAGTTCTGGCTAACTTTTTGTAAAAATTTAGTGCCTTCTTGCAGACGTTTGTGACGTGGCTGTTGAACGTCAATTTGTCGTCGATCGTTAGTCCAAGAATCTTTATCTCATGCGACATGCCAATGTCGATCCCTCCCATACTCAGGAGCGGGGTGTCGTACTTTAGTTTACGCGTAATCACCATGGCGCTGGTCTTGTGTGGAGCAAACTTCAATTTGTTCCTTACACCCCACTCCTGAACAAAGGCGAGAGCGGCATTCGCACGTCGTTGGACATCTATTGCCGTTTGACCATCAAACACCAAGACTATGTCGTCAGCGAAAGCCTGACAGTAGTCACCTCGCCTCTTGAGTTCTTGAAGCAAAGGATCCAAAAGAATGTTCCATAAGATCGGGCCCCCTATTGACCCCTGGACACATCCCTTCGTAGTTGCTCTCGATGCTTCTTCACCCGCATACCTCAATTTCACTGTCCTGTTCTGCAAGTAGCTGTCCATGACTCTTCTAATATTCACTGGGCAGTTTTCTTCTACCAGACGGGTTCTTATGGCTGGCCACCATGCGCTATCGAAAGCACCCTCTATGTCCAAAGATATCAGAGTGACCAATTTCTTTTGCTCCATCATTTCACGTATATGCTTCAATAGGACATAGAGGGCGTCTTCCGTACTTCGCTGGGGCATGAACCCGTACTGGCGCGTGCTCAACCTGGGAAGTACATGCCACTTAATTCTACCCACGAGCATCTTTTCCAAGATCTTACCCATCACTGGCAACAGTCCGATTGGCCTATAGGACTTTGGCTCCGTGTATGTGTCCTTCCCAGGTTTTCTCAGAACTATTACTGTTGCCTCTTTCCATATGTTGGGAAAGTGTCCCAACTCCAGACATTTGTTAGCCAGCGATAGGTAAGTTCTCGGGTCCTGCGCTATTGCGTGCTCGCATATGTCGGCTGTAAGACCATCTGATCCCGGCGCTTTTTTAGGGTTAAAGCTGGTCATAGCAGTTTTAAGCTCTTCGAGGGTAAACAATGGATCATGGTTTTCATTATGACCCATTTCATTTGCTCGTGCTGCTTTCACTCTTGTCTGCTTATGATCCAAGTTATCCTCACTGTCTTTGTCCTCGGGATAGAAGGTCTCGACTAAGAGCTTGGCCGACTCTTTTGGATCAAGCACTCTCCCTTCTTTGACCAAGGGCACGTCCTCCTGCCTTTTGGTTGATCTACCTATAACGCGATAAATGCCCTCCCACAAGCCTTCTTTATCCTGCTTTCCGCAAAAATCCTTCCAGCTGGATATTTGGGCCTTGGTTGCTTCTTCTTCATACCTTTCTTTTGCTTTCAGATACTCCGCGACGACTTTGCTCTTCCGGACCAGCGCTGCACATCGGATCCTGCGTTTCTTCGTGAACACTTCCTGCTGCAGCTTGACGAGTTCTTCAGACCACCACGGAAAGGTAAGTTCGTTCTCTGTTTTCTTTTTTGGTATAATGCTATTACAATTTTGTGTTACTATGTCAATATATTTTACTACTATTTGTTCTAATTCATTTTTGCTTGTTATTTTATTGATATCAAAGGTATTTAATTTATTCTCTTCCAACAATTGGGCCAATTTCTGACGAAATTGGCTCCAATCTGTTTTCTTAGTGTTATACACTCTAGTTGTTCTACTAATATTAATTCCCTTAGCTCTGGTAAGTCTTATTTTAAAAGTGATTGCGTGGTGATCTGAACTCGTCACGCCATCGTCCACCTTCCAGTCTTCAACAAGACCCAGGATTTCCGTTGTGCATGCTGTCACGTCTACAATGCTGGAGTACACCTTGTTTCCCCTCACAGTGTAAAACGTGGGCATATCCCCTTCGTTAAGTATGTGCATACTCAGCTCTTCCAAGGTTCCAGCCATCTCTTCTCCTCTATCATCGACCCTCGCGCTGCCCCACCAAGTGCTCTTTGCATTTGCATCCCCACCGATTATGAGTCTTCGTCCAAGTTTTTGCTCAATCTTTCTCAGATGTTCCAGATAGGGCGCTATGGGTTTATCGCCCTCGAAGTAATAAGACACCACAGTGAGCTCCCATGCACTCGTCCTGATCTTAACAGTTACAATGTTAGTCGTTGTTAATTCCGGGTATTGGATTACATCAATGTTGTTGTCGAAGACGGCGACTGCCGCTTTGATGGTCCCAATACCCGGACTCGTGCACTGGAATATTCTAACACCACTGTAGCTTCTCACTCTTCCTATTGCTCCCACATAAGGCTCTTGGATAAGTGCAAAGGCCATCTTCTTCTTATTAGCCTCGAGCATCAGTTCTTTAGTAGCTAGCTCTTTCCTTTGCAGGTTTGCTTGAACTGCAAAGTATGGCCTTGCACTGGTTTGAACTGGATTGACCCTAGGGATGCCCTTAGCAATATGCTATAGTGGCTCTCGCCAGTGCCTCCCATTTCCTTCTAATACTACATTCTTGGCTGAAAGCGTTGTGGTCTACTTTGTCTATCTTGGCATGCACGCAATTGCAACATGACGGGGCACCACCTTCGAGCCAGCCTGCGCATTGCGTCTTTAAGTGAGGACCTCCACAGTGGCTGCATTTCTCCAACGTTTCTTTGCAGAAGCGCCGGCCATGTCCATATCCGAGGCAGAGCGAGCATTGGACCAGCGGTGACTGGTCTGAAACTCTTACTCGCTGCAGATCTATATGAACTGCCTCGGCGTCCACCATGCGCTGCCACAATTTTGGGGAGACCTTTACCACTACGTGATTAGTGAGCGGGTTTCTAGTGCGCCTTTTGTATGCTATCTGGATCCGGTCATCATTTTTATCCAGATCCATGAACATTGCCCTATTCTGGTTCCTCAGTGCCCTCAGGATGTCCTCATCCGTGTTATATTGTAAGACATCCCTGAAGATTACTAGCGGATCCTTGTTCTTTATTTCTTCGACATTTAGTTCCTCGGCCTTGTTTAGTCTATCTTTTACTTTTTGCCTATCTTCTTCGGTCCTGCATCCCACTATAACTTTTCTATCTTTTGCCTTACGTATCCTTTCTACCATAATTCCCCCTTCTTTGGCATTTACTGCCTTCCTGATTCGGCTTAACACTTCTTCTCCTGATTCCGTGACATCCTTGGCGGTTACTACGACTGAGTGCAGCGCAGTCTGCTCCAGGGGCTGCCTTCTGGGGAGCGCCGCCACTGCACTTGCGTAGGTTTTCTTTTCTAGTGTCTCCTTCAACACTTCCATCTTCTCGTTGTTTTCTTTTAAAAGTTTCATGTGCTCTTTCAATGTTTCTGTTAACACCATGTCACTTCTGTCTCTATCTTCATTTGTTTCCTTCACCATTTCTGGTACTGGGATGACAACGTTTTTGTTGTTGAGACTCTTGACTGAGTCCGCCTCCTTCACCAGCTGGTAAAGTCTGTCAACTGCCATGAGGACCTCTTCTTTTATTATGGTCTTTAGGTTTTTTGAGTTCCCCAGATGCAGTTTAGCCTTCATCAAACAAGCTTTTGCTTCGGCCATTCTGTCAGCGTATTTCGTCTTTTCTACTTTTGGTGAGCTCCCAGTTGTCTCTACCAGCAGTCCTCGAGCTGTTGTTATTTTGCTCTCCTGAGAGAGCGTCGTCTTTGGCCTAGGCTTCTGGGGCTCCACGCATGTCAACTTCTTAGGTGGAGTCTTGGGCTTGGATTGTGTGTCTGGTTTTCCAGACTCCCACTCCCCTATACTCCTTCTAACGCTTGACTCGCCACTTTTCTGGGAAGGCACAATTTCAAAGGTCCTGTTTCCACCCATTATTGCAGGGAAATCTTCGTCCGCAGTTATCACCACTTTTTTGGGAGTCCTAAGAGTCATATAGATGGATTCTTAAAAGACACGTTACAGTTTAAAAAGGTTTGTATAAGTTTTAAAATTGTAAAATAGAATAGGGTCTTAAAATTAACACAATGTAAAAGTAATAAAATGTCAAAAAAAAATTTATATAAATTGTTAAAATAAACTTTCCGTACTTCTAGAGCACATAGATTATACGAGTCGAGCCTGCAGTCAAAAACCCACAATAAAACTGTCAAAGAAATTTTTGAACTCTAAGTAGAGTTAGTCTAACATAACGTCTTATTAGCATTAAACGTCAATATACTGGTCGGAAAGATACTTTGTCCGACTCTATGTGCAATTTCAGCGTCAAATTCTGTTTTTTAATAGGACTGTCTAGGCTCTATGTAGAGTTCTTTATATTAATACAGTAACACTGTTTGTGTTCTGTCACTACGAAGAATTCGCGTCCAAATCGGAGTATTGGTTCCAGAGATACAGCAATTACAAAAGAAACAAAAATGTAAAGAAAATAGGGGGAACAAAAAATGGGGGGAAGGGGTTTTTATTAACCCTAATTGTCCTTAACTCCCGTATTGCGGTCGGAAAAGATACGAAACCAGCGTCCGTTACAAAATTGTCACAAAAAAAAAAAAAAAAAGAAAAATTTCCCTACTCTACTTTAACCGACTCTATGTAGAGTCAGCTTACACAAGAAAGCACTATAAAGTGCTGTGTCCAAATGCGAAAACTGCGTTCGGATCGTTAACTTATCTATGGAGATAGGGCGATTCCAAGTCTTAATATACTAAAAATATGGGGGAGAACAACATTTGGGGGGGGGGGGTATAGGAGGACTATTTTACAAATTTTATACAAATTTTATTACACAAACATGAATTTACAAAAAAAGAAGTTTTTTATTTGACAACAATTTCCAAAACTTTTACTTTTTGTATGGAAAAAGTATTTTTGGAGTTAGGGGAGGGGGGAAAATCTTAAAAATTTTAGAAAAAAGAGAGGAATTGGCTCATAGACCATCCGAAGGATGGTATATGGAGGTCGGTGTCAAAATTTGGCCAACTCCTCCCGTTTCGGAGCTATTTCAATTACAAAGTTAAATTTATAAGTATGCGGTTTGTAAAAGTATACTAAATTGAAAAAATCCAAGCGCTTTTAATATAAAAATCTAATTCTTTTACTAAAAATATAACTAAAAATAGGCCTACCCTTAAGCAAAAAATAAGGGTAGGTTGTCGCTGAAATTTTAAAACTAAACAAATTTATTCACAACCCCTAACTGCACAAATTTTAAAAATTACTGTAACTAGTCCAAAACTTAACTTTTTCCAAATCTGAAAATGGTTTTCGCGTCAGCTCCTTGTCCTCTTCCTAGTGGCATACTCGGTTTTCTCCCCACGGCCTTGGATGGGTGACCACGTGCCACGTGGTTTTCTGCTTTTCCACTGATATTTCCGCGGAAGTCCGCGGAAAAAATCCAAAAGTGGCACCAAAAGGTGCAGCTCAACGAGGCCGACCAGGTGACTCGAAAAAAGAAGGGGGTCACCGATCTTGTTCACGCGGCGTTTCACTTTGAAGAATTCAAATTTATGCACTTTTCACTTTTCCACTGGTAACACTGCGGAAAATCGTCGCAGGTAAAAACGGTATTCACTATCACGTGCGCCGCGCGATTTCGCAACTTTTGATGTATGGCTTGTCTGGCCCGGTCAAAATTTTCCAAATAAAACTGAATTTATTCTGCGGAGCAGTTAACTTTCGTGGCGTTCACAGCCGAGGTTGGTTAGGTTAGGTTAGGTTAGGTTAGGTTAGGTTAGGTTAGGTTAGGTTAGGTTAGGTTAGGTTAGGTTAGGTTAGGTTAGGTTAGGTTAGGTTAGGTTAGGTTAGGTTAGGTTAGGTTAGGTTAGGTTAGGTTAGGTTAGGTTAGGTTAGGTTAGGTTAGGTTAGGTTAGGTTAGGTTAGGTTAGGTTAGGTTAGGTTAGGTTAGGTTAGGTTAGGTTAGGTTAGGTTAGGTTAGGTTAGGTTAGGTTAGGTTAGGTTAGGTTAGGTTAGGTTAGGTTAGGTTAGGTTAGGTTAGGTTAGGTTAGGTTAGGTTAGGTTAGGTTAGGTTAGGTTAGGTTAGGTTAGGTTAGGTTAGGTTAGGTTAGGTTAGGTTAGGTTAGGTTAGGTTAGGTTAGGTTAGGTTAGGTTAGGTTAGGTTAGGTTAGGTTAGGTTAGGTTAGGTTAGGTTAGGTTAGGTTAGGTTAGGTTAGGTTAGGTTAGGTTAGGTTAGGTTAGGTTAGGTTAGGTTAGGTTAGGTTAGGTTAGGTTAGGTTAGGTTAGGTTAGGTTAGGTTAGGTTAGGTTAGGTTAGGTTAGGTTAGGTTAGGTTAGGTTAGGTTAGGTTAGGTTAGGTTAGGTTAGGTTAGGTTAGGTTAGGTTAGGTTAGGTTAGGTTAGGTTAGGTTAGGTTAGGTTAGGTTAGGTTAGGTTAGGTTAGGTTAGGTTAGGTTAGGTTAGGTTAGGTTAGGTTAGGTTAGGTTAGGTTAGGTTAGGTTAGGTTAGGTTAGGTTAGGTTAGGTTAGGTTAGGTTAGGTTAGGTTAGGTTAGGTTAGGTTAGGTTAGGTTAGGTTAGGTTAGGTTAGGTTAGGTTAGGTTAGGTTAGGTTAGGTTAGGTTAGGTTAGGTTAGGTTAGGTTAGGTTAGGTTAGGTTAGGTTAGGTTAGGTTAGGTTAGGTTAGGTTAGGTTAGGTTAGGTTAGGTTAGGTTAGGTTAGGTTAGGTTAGGTTAGGTTAGGTTAGGTTAGGTTAGGTTAGGTTAGGTTAGGTTAGGTTAGGTTAGGTTAGGTTAGGTTAGGTTAGGTTAGGTTAGGTTAGGTTAGGTTAGGTTAGGTTAGGTTAGGTTAGGTTAGGTTAGGTTAGGTTAGGTTAGGTTAGGTTAGGTTAGGTTAGGTTAGGTTAGGTTAGGTTAGGTTAGGTTAGGTTAGGTTAGGTTAGGTTAGGTTAGGTTAGGTTAGGTTAGGTTAGGTTAGGTTAGGTTAGGTTAGGTTAGGTTAGGTTAGGTTAGGTTAGGTTAGGTTAGGTTAGGTTAGGTTAGGTTAGGTTAGGTTAGGTTAGGTTAGGTTAGGTTAGGTTAGGTTAGGTTAGGTTAGGTTAGGTTAGGTTAGGTTAGGTTAGGTTAGGTTAGGTTAGGTTAGGTTAGGTTAGGTTAGGTTAGGTTAGGTTAGGTTAGGTTAGGTTAGGTTAGGTTAGGTTAGGTTAGGTTAGGTTAGGTTAGGTTAGGTTAGGTTAGGTTAGGTTAGGTTAGGTTAGGTTAGGTTAGGTTAGGTTAGGTTAGGTTAGGTTAGGTTAGGTTAGGTTAGGTTAGGTTAGGTTAGGTTAGGTTAGGTTAGGTTAGGTTAGGTTAGGTTAGGTTAGGTTAGGTTAGGTTAGGTTAGGTTAGGTTAGGTTAGGTTAGGTTAGGTTAGGTTAGGTTAGGTTAGGTTAGGTTAGGTTAGGTTAGGTTAGGTTAGGTTAGGTTAGGTTAGGTTAGGTTAGGTTAGGTTAGGTTAGGTTAGGTTAGGTTAGGTTAGGTTAGGTTAGGTTAGGTTAGGTTAGGTTAGGTTAGGTTAGGTTAGGTTAGGTTAGGTTAGGTTAGGTTAGGTTAGGTTAGGTTAGGTTAGGTTAGGTTAGGTTAGGTTAGGTTAGGTTAGGTTAGGTTAGGTTAGGTTAGGTTAGGTTAGGTTAGGTTAGGTTAGGTTAGGTTAGGTTAGGTTAGGTTAGGTTAGGTTAGGTTAGGTTAGGTTAGGTTAGGTTAGGTTAGGTTAGGTTAGGTTAGGTTAGGTTAGGTTAGGTTAGGTTAGGTTAGGTTAGGTTAGGTTAGGTTAGGTTAGGTTAGGTTAGGTTAGGTTAGGTTAGGTTAGGTTAGGTTAGGTTAGGTTAGGTTAGGTTAGGTTAGGTTAGGTTAGGTTAGGTTAGGTTAGGTTAGGTTAGGTTAGGTTAGGTTAGGTTAGGTTAGGTTAGGTTAGGTTAGGTTAGGTTAGGTTAGGTTAGGTTAGGTTAGGTTAGGTTAGGTTAGGTTAGGTTAGGTTAGGTTAGGTTAGGTTAGGTTAGGTTAGGTTAGGTTAGGTTAGGTTAGGTTAGGTTAGGTTAGGTTAGGTTAGGTTAGGTTAGGTTAGGTTAGGTTAGGTTAGGTTAGGTTAGGTTAGGTTAGGTTAGGTTAGGTTAGGTTAGGTTAGGTTAGGTTAGGTTAGGTTAGGTTAGGTTAGGTTAGGTTAGGTTAGGTTAGGTTAGGTTAGGTTAGGTTAGGTTAGGTTAGGTTAGGTTAGGTTAGGTTAGGTTAGGTTAGGTTAGGTTAGGTTAGGTTAGGTTAGGTTAGGTTAGGTTAGGTTAGGTTAGGCTAGGTTAGGTTAGGTTAGGTTAGGTTAGGTTAGGTTAGGTTAGGTTAGGTTAGGTTAGGTTAGGTTAGGTTAGGTTAGGTTAGGTTAGGTTAGGTTAGGTTAGGTTAGGTTAGGTTAGGTTAGGTTAGGTTAGGTTAGGTTAGGTTAGGTTAGGTTAGGTTAGGTTAGGTTAGGTTAGGTTAGGTTAGGTTAGGTTAGGTTAGGTTAGGTTAGGTTAGGTTAGGTTAGGTTAGGTTAGGTTAGGTTAGGTTAGGTTAGGTTAGGTTAGGTTAGGTTAGGTTAGGTTAGGTTAGGTTAGGTTAGGTTAGGTTAGGTTAGGTTAGGTTAGGTTAGGTTAGGTTAGGTTAGGTTAGGTTAGGTTAGGTTAGGTTAGGTTAGGTTAGGTTAGGTTAGGTTAGGTTAGGTTAGGTTAGGTTAGGTTAGGTTAGGTTAGGTTAGGTTAGGTTAGGTTAGGTTAGGT
The DNA here is from genome assembly GCA_910589525.2 of Ennomos quercinarius. Classification (NCBI taxonomy): domain Eukaryota; kingdom Metazoa; phylum Arthropoda; class Insecta; order Lepidoptera; family Geometridae; genus Ennomos; species Ennomos quercinarius. Next base: position 16,886 of record OU342493.1, on the reverse strand, counting down.
TAGGTTAGGTTAGGTTAGGTTAGGTTAGGTTAGGTTAGGTTAGGTTAGGTTAGGTTAGGTTAGGTTAGGTTAGGTTAGGTTAGGTTAGGTTAGGTTAGGTTAGGTTAGGTTAGGTTAGGTTAGGTTAGGTTAGGTTAGGTTAGGTTAGGTTAGGTTAGGTTAGGTTAGGTTAGGTTAGGTTAGGTTAGGTTAGGTTAGGTTAGGTTAGGTTAGGTTAGGTTAGGTTAGGTTAGGTTAGGTTAGGTTAGGTTAGGTTAGGTTAGGTTAGGTTAGGTTAGGTTAGGTTAGGTTAGGTTAGGTTAGGTTAGGTTAGGTTAGGTTAGGTTAGGTTAGGTTAGGTTAGGTTAGGTTAGGTTAGGTTAGGTTAGGTTAGGTTAGGTTAGGTTAGGTTAGGTTAGGTTAGGTTAGGTTAGGTTAGGTTAGGTTAGGTTAGGTTAGGTTAGGTTAGGTTAGGTTAGGTTAGGTTAGGTTAGGTTAGGTTAGGTTAGGTTAGGTTAGGTTAGGTTAGGTTAGGTTAGGTTAGGTTAGGTTAGGTTAGGTTAGGTTAGGTTAGGTTAGGTTAGGTTAGGTTAGGTTAGGTTAGGTTAGGTTAGGTTAGGTTAGGTTAGGTTAGGTTAGGTTAGGTTAGGTTAGGTTAGGTTAGGCTAGGTTAGGTTAGGTTAGGTTAGGTTAGGTTAGGTTAGGTTAGGTTAGGTTAGGTTAGGTTAGGTTAGGTTAGGTTAGGTTAGGTTAGGTTAGGTTAGGTTAGGTTAGGTTAGGTTAGGTTAGGTTAGGTTAGGTTAGGTTAGGTTAGGTTAGGTTAGGTTAGGTTAGGTTAGGTTAGGTTAGGTTAGGTTAGGTTAGGTTAGGTTAGGTTAGGTTAGGTTAGGTTAGGTTAGGTTAGGTTAGGTTAGGTTAGGTTAGGTTAGGTTAGGTTAGGTTAGGTTAGGTTAGGTTAGGTTAGGTTAGGTTAGGTTAGGTTAGGTTAGGTTAGGTTAGGTTAGGTTAGGTTAGGTTAGGTTAGGTTAGGTTAGGTTAGGTTAGGTTAGGTTAGGTTAGGTTAGGTTAGGTTAGGTTAGGTTAGGTTAGGTTAGGTTAGGTTAGGTTAGGTTAGGTTAGGTTAGGTTAGGTTAGGTTAGGTTAGGTTAGGTTAGGTTAGGTTAGGTTAGGTTAGGTTAGGTTAGGTTAGGTTAGGTTAGGTTAGGTTAGGTTAGGTTAGGTTAGGTTAGGTTAGGTTAGGTTAGGTTAGGTTAGGTTAGGTTAGGTTAGGTTAGGTTAGGTTAGGTTAGGTTAGGTTAGGTTAGGTTAGGTTAGGTTAGGTTAGGTTAGGTTAGGTTAGGTTAGGTTAGGTTAGGTTAGGTTAGGTTAGGTTAGGTTAGGTTAGGTTAGGTTAGGTTAGGTTAGGTTAGGTTAGGTTAGGTTAGGTTAGGTTAGGTTAGGTTAGGTTAGGTTAGGTTAGGTTAGGTTAGGTTAGGTTAGGTTAGGTTAGGTTAGGTTAGGTTAGGTTAGGTTAGGTTAGGTTAGGTTAGGTTAGGTTAGGTTAGGTTAGGTTAGGTTAGGTTAGGTTAGGTTAGGTTAGGTTAGGTTAGGTTAGGTTAGGTTAGGTTAGGTTAGGTTAGGTTAGGTTAGGTTAGGTTAGGTTAGGTTAGGTTAGGTTAGGTTAGGTTAGGTTAGGTTAGGTTAGGTTAGGTTAGGTTAGGTTAGGTTAGGTTAGGTTAGGTTAGGTTAGGTTAGGTTAGGTTAGGTTAGGTTAGGTTAGGTTAGGTTAGGTTAGGTTAGGTTAGGTTAGGTTAGGTTAGGTTAGGTTAGGTTAGGTTAGGTTAGGTTAGGTTAGGTTAGGTTAGGTTAGGTTAGGTTAGGTTAGGTTAGGTTAGGTTAGGTTAGGTTAGGTTAGGTTAGGTTAGGTTAGGTTAGGTTAGGTTAGGTTAGGTTAGGTTAGGTTAGGTTAGGTTAGGTTAGGTTAGGTTAGGTTAGGTTAGGTTAGGTTAGGTTAGGTTAGGTTAGGTTAGGTTAGGTTAGGTTAGGTTAGGTTAGGTTAGGTTAGGTTAGGTTAGGTTAGGTTAGGTTAGGTTAGGTTAGGTTAGGTTAGGTTAGGTTAGGTTAGGTTAGGTTAGGTTAGGTTAGGTTAGGTTAGGTTAGGTTAGGTTAGGTTAGGTTAGGTTAGGTTAGGTTAGGTTAGGTTAGGTTAGGTTAGGTTAGGTTAGGTTAGGTTAGGTTAGGTTAGGTTAGGTTAGGTTAGGTTAGGTTAGGTTAGGTTAGGTTAGGTTAGGTTAGGTTAGGTTAGGTTAGGTTAGGTTAGGTTAGGTTAGGTTAGGTTAGGTTAGGTTAGGTTAGGTTAGGTTAGGTTAGGTTAGGTTAGGTTAGGTTAGGTTAGGTTAGGTTAGGTTAGGTTAGGTTAGGTTAGGTTAGGTTAGGTTAGGTTAGGTTAGGTTAGGTTAGGTTAGGTTAGGTTAGGTTAGGTTAGGTTAGGTTAGGTTAGGTTAGGTTAGGTTAGGTTAGGTTAGGTTAGGTTAGGTTAGGTTAGGTTAGGTTAGGTTAGGTTAGGTTAGGTTAGGTTAGGTTAGGTTAGGTTAGGTTAGATTAGGTTAGGTTAGGTTAGGTTAGGTTAGGTTAGGTTAGGTTAGGTTAGGTTAGGTTAGGTTAGGTTAGGTTAGGTTAGGTTAGGTTAGGTTAGGTTAGGTTAGGTTAGGTTAGGTTAGGTTAGGTTAGGTTAGGTTAGGTTAGGTTAGGTTAGGTTAGGTTAGGTTAGGTTAGGTTAGGTTAGGTTAGGTTAGGTTAGGTTAGGTTAGGTTAGGTTAGGTTAGGTTAGGTTAGGTTAGGTTAGGTTAGGTTAGGTTAGGTTAGGTTAGGTTAGGTTAGGTTAGGTTAGGTTAGGTTAGGTTAGGTTAGGTTAGGTTAGGTTAGGTTAGGTTAGGTTAGGTTAGGTTAGGTTAGGTTAGGTTAGGTTAGGTTAGGTTAGGTTAGGTTAGGTTAGGTTAGGTTAGGTTAGGTTAGGTTAGGTTAGGTTAGGTTAGGTTAGGTTAGGTTAGGTTAGGTTAGGTTAGGTTAGGTTAGGTTAGGTTAGGTTAGGTTAGGTTAGGTTAGGTTAGGTTAGGTTAGGTTAGGTTAGGTTAGGTTAGGTTAGGTTAGGTTAGGTTAGGTTAGGTTAGGTTAGGTTAGGTTAGGTTAGGTTAGGTTAGGTTAGGTTAGGTTAGGTTAGGTTAGGTTAGGTTAGGTTAGGTTAGGTTAGGTTAGGTTAGGTTAGGTTAGGTTAGGTTAGGTTAGGTTAGGTTAGGTTAGGTTAGGTTAGGTTAGGTTAGGTTAGGTTAGGTTAGGTTAGGTTAGGTTAGGTTAGGTTAGGTTAGGTTAGGTTAGGTTAGGTTAGGTTAGGTTAGGTTAGGTTAGGTTAGGTTAGGTTAGGTTAGGTTAGGTTAGGTTAGGTTAGGTTAGGTTAGGTTAGGTTAGGTTAGGTTAGGTTAGGTTAGGTTAGGTTAGGTTAGGTTAGGTTAGGTTAGGTTAGGTTAGGTTAGGTTAGGTTAGGTTAGGTTAGGTTAGGTTAGGTTAGGTTAGGTTAGGTTAGGTTAGGTTAGGTTAGGTTAGGTTAGGTTAGGTTAGGTTAGGTTAGGTTAGGTTAGGTTAGGTTAGGTTAGGTTAGGTTAGGTTAGGTTAGGTTAGGTTAGGTTAGGTTAGGTTAGGTTAGGTTAGGTTAGGTTAGGTTAGGTTAGGTTAGGTTAGGTTAGGTTAGGTTAGGTTAGGTTAGGTTAGGTTAGGTTAGGTTAGGTTAGGTTAGGTTAGGTTAGGTTAGGTTAGGTTAGGTTAGGTTAGGTTAGGTTAGGTTAGGTTAGGTTAGGTTAGGTTAGGTTAGGTTAGGTTAGGTTAGGTTAGGTTAGGTTAGGTTAGGTTAGGTTAGGTTAGGTTAGGTTAGGTTAGGTTAGGTTAGGTTAGGTTAGGTTAGGTTAGGCTAGGTTAGGTTAGGTTAGGTTAGGTTAGGTTAGGTTAGGTTAGGTTAGGTTAGGTTAGGTTAGGTTAGGTTAGGTTAGGTTAGGTTAGGTTAGGTTAGGTTAGGTTAGGTTAGGTTAGGTTAGGTTAGGTTAGGTTAGGTTAGGTTAGGTTAGGTTAGGTTAGGTTAGGTTAGGTTAGGTTAGGTTAGGTTAGGTTAGGTTAGGTTAGGTTAGGTTAGGTTAGGTTAGGTTAGGTTAGGTTAGGTTAGGTTAGGTTAGGTTAGGTTAGGTTAGGTTAGGTTAGGTTAGGTTAGGTTAGGTTAGGTTAGGTTAGGTTAGGTTAGGTTAGGTTAGGTTAGGTTAGGTTAGGTTAGGTTAGGTTAGGTTAGGTTAGGTTAGGTTAGGTTAGGTTAGGTTAGGTTAGGTTAGGTTAGGTTAGGTTAGGTTAGGTTAGGTTAGGTTAGGTTAGGTTAGGTTAGGTTAGGTTAGGTTAGGTTAGGTTAGGTTAGGTTAGGTTAGGTTAGGTTAGGTTAGGTTAGGTTAGGTTAGGTTAGGTTAGGTTAGGTTAGGTTAGGTTAGGTTAGGTTAGGTTAGGTTAGGTTAGGTTAGGTTAGGTTAGGTTAGGTTAGGTTAGGTTAGGTTAGGTTAGGTTAGGTTAGGTTAGGTTAGGTTAGGTTAGGTTAGGTTAGGTTAGGTTAGGTTAGGTTAGGTTAGGTTAGGTTAGGTTAGGTTAGGTTAGGTTAGGTTAGGTTAGGTTAGGTTAGGTTAGGTTAGGTTAGGTTAGGTTAGGTTAGGTTAGGTTAGGTTAGGTTAGGTTAGGTTAGGTTAGGTTAGGTTAGGTTAGGTTAGGTTAGGTTAGGTTAGGTTAGGTTAGGTTAGGTTAGGTTAGGTTAGGTTAGGTTAGGTTAGGTTAGGTTAGGTTAGGTTAGGTTAGGTTAGGTTAGGTTAGGTTAGGTTAGGTTAGGTTAGGTTAGGTTAGGTTAGGTTAGGTTAGGTTAGGTTAGGTTAGGTTAGGTTAGGTTAGGTTAGGTTAGGTTAGGTTAGGTTAGGTTAGGTTAGGTTAGGTTAGGTTAGGTTAGGTTAGGTTAGGTTAGGTTAGGTTAGGTTAGGTTAGGTTAGGTTAGGTTAGGTTAGGTTAGGTTAGGTTAGGTTAGGTTAGGTTAGGTTAGGTTAGGTTAGGTTAGGTTAGGTTAGGTTAGGTTAGGTTAGGTTAGGTTAGGTTAGGTTAGGTTAGGTTAGGTTAGGTTAGGTTAGGTTAGGTTAGGTTAGGTTAGGTTAGGTTAGGTTAGGTTAGGTTAGGTTAGGTTAGGTTAGGTTAGGTTAGGTTAGGTTAGGTTAGGTTAGGTTAGGTTAGGTTAGGTTAGGTTAGGTTAGGTTAGGTTAGGTTAGGTTAGGTTAGGTTAGGTTAGGTTAGGTTAGGTTAGGTTAGGTTAGGTTAGGTTAGGTTAGGTTAGGTTAGGTTAGGTTAGGTTAGGTTAGGTTAGGTTAGGTTAGGTTAGGTTAGGTTAGGTTAGGTTAGGTTAGGTTAGGTTAGGTTAGGTTAGGTTAGGTTAGGTTAGGTTAGGTTAGGTTAGGTTAGGTTAGGTTAGGTTAGGTTAGGTTAGGTTAGGTTAGGTTAGGTTAGGTTAGGTTAGGTTAGGTTAGGTTAGGTTAGGTTAGGTTAGGTTAGGTTAGGTTAGGTTAGGTTAGGTTAGGTTAGGTTAGGTTAGGTTAGGTTAGGTTAGGTTAGGTTAGGTTAGGTTAGGTTAGGTTAGGTTAGGTTAGGTTAGGTTAGGTTAGGTTAGGTTAGGTTAGGTTAGGTTAGGTTAGGTTAGGTTAGGTTAGGTTAGGTTAGGTTAGGTTAGGTTAGGTTAGGTTAGGTTAGGTTAGGTTAGGTTAGGTTAGGTTAGGTTAGGTTAGGTTAGGTTAGGTTAGGTTAGGTTAGGTTAGGTTAGGTTAGGTTAGGTTAGGTTAGGTTAGGTTAGGTTAGGTTAGGTTAGGTTAGGTTAGGTTAGGTTAGGTTAGGTTAGGTTAGGTTAGGTTAGGTTAGGTTAGGTTAGGTTAGGTTAGGTTAGGTTAGGTTAGGTTAGGTTAGGTTAGGTTAGGTTAGGTTAGGTTAGGTTAGGTTAGGTTAGGTTAGGTTAGGTTAGGTTAGGTTAGGTTAGGTTAGGTTAGGTTAGGTTAGGTTAGGTTAGGTTAGGTTAGGTTAGGTTAGGTTAGGTTAGGTTAGGTTAGGTTAGGTTAGGTTAGGTTAGGTTAGGTTAGGTTAGGTTAGGTTAGGTTAGGTTAGGTTAGGTTAGGTTAGGTTAGGTTAGGTTAGGTTAGGTTAGGTTAGGTTAGGTTAGGTTAGGTTAGGTTAGGTTAGGTTAGGTTAGGTTAGGTTAGGTTAGGTTAGGTTAGGTTAGGTTAGGTTAGGTTAGGTTAGGTTAGGTTAGGTTAGGTTAGGTTAGGTTAGGTTAGGTTAGGTTAGGTTAGGTTAGGTTAGGTTAGGTTAGGTTAGGTTAGGTTAGGTTAGGTTAGGTTAGGTTAGGTTAGGTTAGGTTAGGTTAGGTTAGGTTAGGTTAGGTTAGGTTAGGTTAGGTTAGGTTAGGTTAGGTTAGGTTAGGTTAGGTTAGGTTAGGTTAGGTTAGGTTAGGTTAGGTTAGGTTAGGTTAGGTTAGGTTAGGTTAGGTTAGGTTAGGTTAGGTTAGGTTAGGTTAGGTTAGGTTAGGTTAGGTTAGGTTAGGTTAGGTTAGGTTAGGTTAGGTTAGGTTAGGTTAGGTTAGGTTAGGTTAGGTTAGGTTAGGTTAGGTTAGGTTAGGTTAGGTTAGGTTAGGTTAGGTTAGGCTAGGTTAGGTTAGGTTAGGTTAGGTTAGGTTAGGTTAGGTTAGGTTAGGTTAGGTTAGGTTAGGTTAGGTTAGGTTAGGTTAGGTTAGGTTAGGTTAGGTTAGGTTAGGTTAGGTTAGGTTAGGTTAGGTTAGGTTAGGTTAGGTTAGGTTAGGTTAGGTTAGGTTAGGTTAGGTTAGGTTAGGTTAGGTTAGGTTAGGTTAGGTTAGGTTAGGTTAGGTTAGGTTAGGTTAGGTTAGGTTAGGTTAGGTTAGGTTAGGTTAGGTTAGGTTAGGTTAGGTTAGGTTAGGTTAGGTTAGGTTAGGTTAGGTTAGGTTAGGTTAGGTTAGGTTAGGTTAGGTTAGGTTAGGTTAGGTTAGGTTAGGTTAGGTTAGGTTAGGTTAGGTTAGGTTAGGTTAGGTTAGGTTAGGTTAGGTTAGGTTAGGTTAGGTTAGGTTAGGTTAGGTTAGGTTAGGTTAGGTTAGGTTAGGTTAGGTTAGGTTAGGTTAGGTTAGGTTAGGTTAGGTTAGGTTAGGTTAGGTTAGGTTAGGTTAGGTTAGGTTAGGTTAGGTTAGGTTAGGTTAGGTTAGGTTAGGTTAGGTTAGGTTAGGTTAGGTTAGGTTAGGTTAGGTTAGGTTAGGTTAGGTTAGGTTAGGTTAGGTTAGGTTAGGTTAGGTTAGGTTAGGTTAGGTTAGGTTAGGTTAGGTTAGGTTAGGTTAGGTTAGGTTAGGTTAGGTTAGGTTAGGTTAGGTTAGGTTAGGTTAGGTTAGGTTAGGTTAGGTTAGGTTAGGTTAGGTTAGGTTAGGTTAGGTTAGGTTAGGTTAGGTTAGGTTAGGTTAGGTTAGGTTAGGTTAGGTTAGGTTAGGTTAGGTTAGGTTAGGTTAGGTTAGGTTAGGTTAGGTTAGGTTAGGTTAGGTTAGGTTAGGTTAGGTTAGGTTAGGTTAGGTTAGGTTAGGTTAGGTTAGGTTAGGTTAGGTTAGGTTAGGTTAGGTTAGGTTAGGTTAGGTTAGGTTAGGTTAGGTTAGGTTAGGTTAGGTTAGGTTAGGTTAGGTTAGGTTAGGTTAGGTTAGGTTAGGTTAGGTTAGGTTAGGTTAGGTTAGGTTAGGTTAGGTTAGGTTAGGTTAGGTTAGGTTAGGTTAGGTTAGGTTAGGTTAGGTTAGGTTAGGTTAGGTTAGGTTAGGTTAGGTTAGGTTAGGTTAGGTTAGGTTAGGTTAGGTTAGGTTAGGTTAGGTTAGGTTAGGTTAGGTTAGGTTAGGTTAGGTTAGGTTAGGTTAGGTTAGGTTAGGTTAGGTTAGGTTAGGTTAGGTTAGGTTAGGTTAGGTTAGGTTAGGTTAGGTTAGGTTAGGTTAGGTTAGGTTAGGTTAGGTTAGGTTAGGTTAGGTTAGGTTAGGTTAGGTTAGGTTAGGTTAGGTTAGGTTAGGTTAGGTTAGGTTAGGTTAGGTTAGGTTAGGTTAGGTTAGGTTAGGTTAGGTTAGGTTAGGTTAGGTTAGGTTAGGTTAGGTTAGGTTAGGTTAGGTTAGGTTAGGTTAGGTTAGGTTAGGTTAGGTTAGGTTAGGTTAGGTTAGGTTAGGTTAGGTTAGGTTAGGTTAGGTTAGGTTAGGTTAGGTTAGGTTAGGTTAGGTTAGGTTAGGTTAGGTTAGGTTAGGTTAGGTTAGGTTAGGTTAGGTTAGGTTAGGTTAGGTTAGGTTAGGTTAGGTTAGGTTAGGTTAGGTTAGGTTAGGTTAGGTTAGGTTAGGTTAGGTTAGGTTAGGTTAGGTTAGGTTAGGTTAGGTTAGGTTAGGTTAGGTTAGGTTAGGTTAGGTTAGGTTAGGTTAGGTTAGGTTAGGTTAGGTTAGGTTAGGTTAGGTTAGGTTAGGTTAGGTTAGGTTAGGTTAGGTTAGGTTAGGTTAGGTTAGGTTAGGTTAGGTTAGGTTAGGTTAGGTTAGGTTAGGTTAGGTTAGGTTAGGTTAGGTTAGGTTAGGTTAGGTTAGGTTAGGTTAGGTTAGGTTAGGTTAGGTTAGGTTAGGTTAGGTTAGGTTAGGTTAGGTTAGGTTAGGTTAGGTTAGGTTAGGTTAGGTTAGGTTAGGTTAGGTTAGGTTAGGTTAGGTTAGGTTAGGTTAGGTTAGGTTAGGTTAGGTTAGGTTAGGTTAGGTTAGGTTAGGTTAGGTTAGGTTAGGTTAGGTTAGGTTAGGTTAGGTTAGGTTAGGTTAGGTTAGGTTAGGTTAGGTTAGGTTAGGTTAGGTTAGGTTAGGTTAGGTTAGGTTAGGTTAGGTTAGGTTAGGTTAGGTTAGGTTAGGTTAGGTTAGGTTAGGTTAGGTTAGGTTAGGTTAGGTTAGGTTAGGTTAGGTTAGGTTAGGTTAGGTTAGGTTAGGTTAGGTTAGGTTAGGTTAGGTTAGGTTAGGTTAGGTTAGGTTAGGTTAGGTTAGGTTAGGTTAGGTTAGGTTAGGTTAGGTTAGGTTAGGTTAGGTTAGGTTAGGTTAGGTTAGGTTAGGTTAGGTTAGGTTAGGTTAGGTTAGGTTAGGTTAGGTTAGGTTAGGTTAGGTTAGGTTAGGTTAGGTTAGGTTAGGTTAGGTTAGGTTAGGTTAGGTTAGGTTAGGTTAGGTTAGGTTAGGTTAGGTTAGGTTAGGTTAGGTTAGGTTAGGTTAGGTTAGGTTAGGTTAGGTTAGGTTAGGTTAGGTTAGGTTAGGTTAGGTTAGGTTAGGTTAGGTTAGGTTAGGTTAGGTTAGGTTAGGTTAGGTTAGGTTAGGTTAGGTTAGGTTAGGTTAGGTTAGGTTAGGTTAGGTTAGGTTAGGTTAGGTTAGGTTAGGTTAGGTTAGGTTAGGTTAGGTTAGGTTAGGTTAGGTTAGGTTAGGTTAGGTTAGGTTAGGTTAGGTTAGGTTAGGTTAGGTTAGGTTAGGTTAGGTTAGGTTAGGTTAGGTTAGGTTAGGTTAGGTTAGGTTAGGTTAGGTTAGGTTAGGTTAGGTTAGGTTAGGTTAGGTTAGGTTAGGTTAGGTTAGGTTAGGTTAGGTTAGGTTAGGTTAGGTTAGGTTAGGTTAGGTTAGGTTAGGTTAGGTTAGGTTAGGTTAGGTTAGGTTAGGTTAGGTTAGGTTAGGTTAGGTTAGGTTAGGTTAGGTTAGGTTAGGTTAGGTTAGGTTAGGTTAGGTTAGGTTAGGTTAGGTTAGGTTAGGTTAGGTTAGGTTAGGTTAGGTTAGGTTAGGTTAGGTTAGGTTAGGTTAGGTTAGGTTAGGTTAGGTTAGGTTAGGTTAGGATAGGTTAGGTTAGGTTAGGTTAGGTTAGGTTAGGTTAGGTTAGGTTAGGTTAGGTTAGGTTAGGTTAGGTTAGGTTAGGTTAGGTTAGGTTAGGTTAGGTTAGGTTAGGTTAGGTTAGGTTAGGTTAGGTTAGGTTAGGTTAGGTTAGGTTAGGTTAGGTTAGGTTAGGTTAGGTTAGGTTAGGTTAGGTTAGGTTAGGTTAGGTTAGGTTAGGTTAGGTTAGGTTAGGTTAGGTTAGGTTAGGTTAGGTTAGGTTAGGTTAGGTTAGGTTAGGTTAGGTTAGGTTAGGTTAGGTTAGGTTAGGTTAGGTTAGGTTAGGTTAGGTTAGGTTAGGTTAGGTTAGGTTAGATTAGGTTAGGTTAGGTTAGGTTAGGTTAGGTTAGGTTAGGTTAGGTTAGGTTAGGTTAGGTTAGGTTAGGTTAGGTTAGGTTAGGTTAGGTTAGGTTAGGTTAGGTTAGGTTAGGTTAGGTTAGGTTAGGTTAGGTTAGGTTAGGTTAGGTTAGGTTAGGTTAGGTTAGGTTAGGTTAGGTTAGGTTAGGTTAGGTTAGGTTAGGTTAGGTTAGGTTAGGTTAGGTTAGGTTAGGTTAGGTTAGGTTAGGTTAGGTTAGGTTAGGTTAGGTTAGGTTAGGTTAGGTTAGGTTAGGTTAGGTTAGGTTAGGTTAGGTTAGGTTAGGTTAGGTTAGGTTAGGTTAGGTTAGGTTAGGTTAGGTTAGGTTAGGTTAGGTTAGGTTAGGTTAGGTTAGGTTAGGTTAGGTTAGGTTAGGTTAGGTTAGGTTAGGTTAGGTTAGGTTAGGTTAGGTTAGGTTAGGTTAGGTTAGGTTAGGTTAGGTTAGGTTAGGTTAGGTTAGGTTAGGTTAGGTTAGGTTAGGTTAGGTTAGGTTAGGTTAGGTTAGGTTAGGTTAGGTTAGGTTAGGTTAGGTTAGGTTAGGTTAGGTTAGGTTAGGTTAGGTTAGGTTAGGTTAGGTTAGGTTAGGTTAGGTTAGGTTAGGTTAGGTTAGGTTAGGTTAGGTTAGGTTAGGTTAGGTTAGGTTAGGTTAGGTTAGGTTAGGTTAGGTTAGGTTAGGTTAGGTTAGGTTAGGTTAGGTTAGGTTAGGTTAGGTTAGGTTAGGTTAGGTTAGGTTAGGTTAGGTTAGGTTAGGTTAGGTTAGGTTAGGTTAGGTTAGGTTAGGTTAGGTTAGGTTAGGTTAGGTTAGGTTAGGTTAGGTTAGGTTAGGTTAGGTTAGGTTAGGTTAGGTTAGGTTAGGTTAGGTTAGGTTAGGTTAGGTTAGGTTAGGTTAGGTTAGGTTAGGTTAGGTTAGGTTAGGTTAGGTTAGGTTAGGTTAGGTTAGGTTAGGTTAGGTTAGGTTAGGTTAGGTTAGGTTAGGTTAGGTTAGGTTAGGTTAGGTTAGGTTAGGTTAGGTTAGGTTAGGTTAGGTTAGGTTAGGTTAGGTTAGGTTAGGTTAGGTTAGGTTAGGTTAGGTTAGGTTAGGTTAGGTTAGGTTAGGTTAGGTTAGGTTAGGTTAGGTTAGGTTAGGTTAGGTTAGGTTAGGTTAGGTTAGGTTAGGTTAGGTTAGGTTAGGTTAGGTTAGGTTAGGTTAGGTTAGGTCAGGTTAGGTTAGGTTAGGTTAGGTTAGGTTAGGTTAGGTTAGGTTAGGTTAGGTTAGGTTAGGTTAGGTTAGGTTAGGTTAGGTTAGGTTAGGTTAGGTTAGGTTAGGTTAGGTTAGGTTAGGTTAGGTTAGGTTAGGTTAGGTTAGGTTAGGTTAGGTTAGGTTAGGTTAGGTTAGGTTAGGTTAGGTTAGGTTAGGTTAGGTTAGGTTAGGTTAGGTTAGGTTAGGTTAGGTTAGGTTAGGTTAGGTTAGGTTAGGTTAGGTTAGGTTAGGTTAGGTTAGGTTAGGTTAGGTTAGGTTAGGTTAGGTTAGGTTAGGTTAGGTTAGGTTAGGTTAGGTTAGGTTAGGTTAGGTTAGGTTAGGTTAGGTTAGGTTAGGTTAGGTTAGGTTAGGTTAGGTTAGGTTAGGTTAGGTTAGGTTAGGTTAGGTTAGGTTAGGTTAGGTTAGGTTAGGTTAGGTTAGGTTAGGTTAGGTTAGGTTAGGTTAGGTTAGGTTAGGTTAGGTTAGGTTAGGTTAGGTTAGGTTAGGTTAGGTTAGGTTAGGTTAGGTTAGGTTAGGTTAGGTTAGGTTAGGTTAGGTTAGGTTAGGTTAGGTTAGGTTAGGTTAGGTTAGGTTAGGTTAGGTTAGGTTAGGTTAGGTTAGGTTAGGTTAGGTTAGGTTAGGTTAGGTTAGGTTAGGTTAGGTTAGGTTAGGTTAGGTTAGGTTAGGTTAGGTTAGGTTAGGTTAGGTTAGGTTAGGTTAGGTTAGGTTAGGTTAGGTTAGGTTAGGTTAGGTTAGGTTAGGTTAGGTTAGGTTAGGTTAGGTTAGGTTAGGTTAGGTTAGGTTAGGTTAGGTTAGGTTAGGTTAGGTTAGGTTAGGTTAGGTTAGGTTAGGTTAGGTTAGGTTAGGTTAGGTTAGGTTAGGTTAGGTTAGGTTAGGTTAGGTTAGGTTAGGTTAGGTTAGGTTAGGTTAGGTTAGGTTAGGTTAGGTTAGGTTAGGTTAGGTTAGGTTAGGTTAGGTTAGGTTAGGTTAGGTTAGGTTAGGTTAGGTTAGGTTAGGTTAGGTTAGGTTAGGTTAGGTTAGGTTAGGTTAGGTTAGGTTAGGTTAGGTTAGGTTAGGTTAGGTTAGGTTAGGTTAGGTTAGGTTAGGTTAGGTTAGGTTAGGTTAGGTTAGGTTAGGTTAGGTTAGGTTAGGTTAGGTTAGGTTAGGTTAGGTTAGGTTAGGTTAGGTTAGGTTAGGTTAGGTTAGGTTAGGTTAGGTTAGGTTAGGTTAGGTTAGGTTAGGTTAGGTTAGGTTAGGTTAGGTTAGGTTAGGTTAGGTTAGGTTAGGTTAGGTTAGGTTAGGTTAGGTTAGGTTAGGTTAGGTTAGGTTAGGTTAGGTTAGGTTAGGTTAGGTTAGGTTAGGTTAGGTTAGGTTAGGTTAGGTTAGGTTAGGTTAGGTTAGGTTAGGTTAGGTTAGGTTAGGTTAGGTTAGGTTAGGTTAGGTTAGGTTAGGTTAGGTTAGGTTAGGTTAGGTTAGGTTAGGTTAGGTTAGGTTAGGTTAGGTTAGGTTAGGTTAGGTTAGGTTAGGTTAGGTTAGGTTAGGTTAGGTTAGGTTAGGTTAGGTTAGGTTAGGTTAGGTTAGGTTAGGTTAGGTTAGGTTAGGTTAGGTTAGGTTAGGTTAGGTTAGGTTAGGTTAGGTTAGGTTAGGTTAGGTTAGGTTAGGTTAGGTTAGGTTAGGTTAGGTTAGGTTAGGTTAGGTTAGGTTAGGTTAGGTTAGGTTAGGTTAGGTTAGGTTAGGTTAGGTTAGGTTAGGTTAGGTTAGGTTAGGTTAGGTTAGGTTAGGTTAGGTTAGGTTAGGTTAGGTTAGGTTAGGTTAGGTTAGGTTAGGTTAGGTTAGGTTAGGTTAGGTTAGGTTAGGTTAGGTTAGGTTAGGTTAGGTTAGGTTAGGTTAGGTTAGGTTAGGTTAGGTTAGGTTAGGTTAGGTTAGGTTAGGTTAGGTTAGGTTAGGTTAGGTTAGGTTAGGTTAGGTTAGGTTAGGTTAGGTTAGGTTAGGTTAGGTTAGGTTAGGTTAGGTTAGGTTAGGTTAGGTTAGGTTAGGTTAGGTTAGGTTAGGTTAGGTTAGGTTAGGTTAGGTTAGGTTAGGTTAGGTTAGGTTAGGTTAGGTTAGGTTAGGTTAGGTTAGGTTAGGTTAGGTTAGGTTAGGTTAGGTTAGGTTAGGTTAGGTTAGGTTAGGTTAGGTTAGGTTAGGTTAGGTTAGGTTAGGTTAGGTTAGGTTAGGTTAGGTTAGGTTAGGTTAGGTTAGGTTAGGTTAGGTTAGGTTAGGTTAGGTTAGGTTAGGTTAGGTTAGGTTAGGTTAGGTTAGGTTAGGTTAGGTTAGGTTAGGTTAGGTTAGGCTAGGTTAGGTTAGGTTAGGTTAGGTTAGGTTAGGTTAGGTTAGGTTAGGTTAGGTTAGGTTAGGTTAGGTTAGGTTAGGTTAGGTTAGGTTAGGTTAGGTTAGGTTAGGTTAGGTTAGGTTAGGTTAGGTTAGGTTAGGTTAGGTTAGGTTAGGTTAGGTTAGGTTAGGTTAGGTTAGGTTAGGTTAGGTTAGGTTAGGTTAGGTTAGGTTAGGTTAGGTTAGGTTAGGTTAGGTTAGGTTAGGTTAGGTTAGGTTAGGTTAGGTTAGGTTAGGTTAGGTTAGGTTAGGTTAGGTTAGGTTAGGTTAGGTTAGGTTAGGTTAGGTTAGGTTAGGTTAGGTTAGGTTAGCTTAGGTTAGGTTAGGTTAGGTTAGGTTAGGTTAGGTTAGGTTAGGTTAGGTTAGGTTAGGTTAGGTTAGGTTAGGTTAGGTTAGGTTAGGTTAGGTTAGGTTAGGTTAGGTTAGGTTAGGTTAGGTTAGGTTAGGTTAGGTTAGGTTAGGTTAGGTTAGGTTAGGTTAGGTTAGGTTAGGTTAGGTTAGGTTAGGTTAGGTTAGGTTAGGTTAGGTTAGGTTAGGTTAGGTTAGGTTAGGTTAGGTTAGGTTAGGTTAGGTTAGGTTAGGTTAGGTTAGGTTAGGTTAGGTTAGGTTAGGTTAGGTTAGGTTAGGTTAGGTTAGGTTAGGTTAGGTTAGGTTAGGTTAGGTTAGGTTAGGTTAGGTTAGGTTAGGTTAGGTTAGGTTAGGTTAGGTTAGGTTAGGTTAGGTTAGGATAGGTTAGGTTAGGTTAGGTTAGGTTAGGTTAGGTTAGGTTAGGTTAGGTTAGGTTAGGTTAGGTTAGGTTAGGTTAGGTTAGGTTAGGTTAGGTTAGGTTAGGTTAGGTTAGGTTAGGTTAGGTTAGGTTAGGTTAGGTTAGGTTAGGTTAGGTTAGGTTAGGTTAGGTTAGGTTAGGTTAGGTTAGGTTAGGTTAGGTTAGGTTAGGTTAGGTTAGGTTAGGTTAGGTTAGGTTAGGTTAGGTTAGGTTAGGTTAGGTTAGGTTAGGTTAGGTTAGGTTAGGTTAGGTTAGGTTAGGTTAGGTTAGGTTAGGTTAGGTTAGGTTAGGTTAGGTTAGGTTAGGTTAGGTTAGGTTAGGTTAGGTTAGGTTAGGTTAGGTTAGGTTAGGTTAGGTTAGGTTAGGTTAGGTTAGGTTAGGTTAGGTTAGGTTAGGTTAGGTTAGGTTAGGTTAGGTTAGGTTAGGTTAGGTTAGGTTAGGTTAGGTTAGGTTAGGTTAGGTTAGGTTAGGTTAGGTTAGGTTAGGTTAGGTTAGGTTAGGTTAGGTTAGGTTAGGTTAGGTTAGGTTAGGTTAGGTTAGGTTAGGTTAGGTTAGGTTAGGTTAGGTTAGGTTAGGTTAGGTTAGGTTAGGTTAGGTTAGGTTAGGTTAGGTTAGGTTAGGTTAGGTTAGGTTAGGTTAGGTTAGGTTAGGTTAGGTTAGGTTAGGTTAGGTTAGGTTAGGTTAGGTTAGGTTAGGTTAGGTTAGGTTAGGTTAGGTTAGGTTAGGTTAGGTTAGGTTAGGTTAGGTTAGGTTAGGTTAGGTTAGGTTAGGTTAGGTTAGGTTAGGTTAGGTTAGGTTAGGTTAGGTTAGGTTAGGTTAGGTTAGGTTAGGTTAGGTTAGGTTAGGTTAGGTTAGGTTAGGTTAGGTTAGGTTAGGTTAGGTTAGGTTAGGTTAGGTTAGGTTAGGTTAGGTTAGGTTAGGTTAGGTTAGGTTAGGTTAGGTTAGGTTAGGTTAGGTTAGGTTAGGTTAGGTTAGGTTAGGTTAGGTTAGGTTAGGTTAGGTTAGGTTAGGTTAGGTTAGGTTAGGTTAGGTTAGGTTAGGTTAGGTTAGGTTAGGTTAGGTTAGGTTAGGT
This sequence comes from Ennomos quercinarius, assembly GCA_910589525.2. Lineage (NCBI taxonomy): Eukaryota > Metazoa > Arthropoda > Insecta > Lepidoptera > Geometridae > Ennomos > Ennomos quercinarius. Next base: position 1,161 of record OU342493.1, on the reverse strand, counting down.
TAGGTTAGGTTAGGTTAGGTTAGGTTAGGTTAGGTTAGGTTAGGTTAGGTTAGGTTAGGTTAGGTTAGGTTAGGTTAGGTTAGGTTAGGTTAGGTTAGGTTAGGTTAGGTTAGGTTAGGTTAGGTTAGGTTAGGTTAGGTTAGGTTAGGTTAGGTTAGGTTAGGTTAGGTTAGGTTAGGTTAGGTTAGGTTAGGTTAGGTTAGGTTAGGTTAGGTTAGGTTAGGTTAGGTTAGGTTAGGTTAGGTTAGGTTAGGTTAGGTTAGGTTAGGTTAGGTTAGGTTAGGTTAGGTTAGGTTAGGTTAGGTTAGGTTAGGTTAGGTTAGGTTAGGTTAGGTTAGGTTAGGTTAGGTTAGGTTAGGTTAGGTTAGGTTAGGTTAGGTTAGGTTAGGTTAGGTTAGGTTAGGTTAGGTTAGGTTAGGTTAGGTTAGGTTAGGTTAGGTTAGGTTAGGTTAGGTTAGGTTAGGTTAGGTTAGGTTAGGTTAGGTTAGGTTAGGTTAGGTTAGGTTAGGTTAGGTTAGGTTAGGTTAGGTTAGGTTAGGTTAGGTTAGGTTAGGTTAGGTTAGGTTAGGTTAGGTTAGGTTAGGTTAGGTTAGGTTAGGTTAGGTTAGGTTAGGTTAGGTTAGGTTAGGTTAGGTTAGGTTAGGTTAGGTTAGGTTAGGTTAGGTTAGGTTAGGTTAGGTTAGGTTAGGTTAGGTTAGGTTAGGTTAGGTTAGGTTAGGTTAGGTTAGGATAGGTTAGGTTAGGTTAGGTTAGGTTAGGTTAGGTTAGGTTAGGTTAGGTTAGGTTAGGTTAGGTTAGGTTAGGTTAGGTTAGGTTAGGTTAGGTTAGGTTAGGTTAGGTTAGGTTAGGTTAGGTTAGGTTAGGTTAGGTTAGGTTAGGTTAGGTTAGGTTAGGTTAGGTTAGGTTAGGATAGGTTAGGTTAGGTTAGGTTAGGTTAGGTTAGGTTAGGTTAGGTTAGGTTAGGTTAGGTTAGGTTAGGTTAGGTTAGGTTAGGTTAGGTTAGGTTAGGTTAGGTTAGGTTAGGTTAGGTTAGGTTAGGTTAGGTTAGGTTAGGTTAGGTTAGGTTAGGTTAGGTTAGGTTAGGTTAGGTTAGGTTAGGTTAGGTTAGGTTAGGTTAGGTTAGGTTAGGTTAGGTTAGGTTAGGTTAGGTTAGGTTAGGTT
>OU342492.1:19670000-19692500 GCA_910589525.2 Ennomos quercinarius | reverse complement strand
GTATTCTGACGAGGCGGAGCCTGCAGAGGATTACTTTGAACATCTCAGGATTACATTTTTCTTGGGTTATTGACTTGAAATTATTTATTGTGTTTGTGTTCCTTTATGTATATTTTGACATCACTATTGTGATATTTATATTATTTTGACTAGGCAGAGACCACATAATAAGTTTTAACAACTTGTGTTTGACATTCTATTATATATTTGAATTTAATTTTAATTTTATTTTAATTTCAATTTAATTACAATTTAATTGAAATTTAATTTCAATTTAATTTCAATTTAATTTCAATTTAATTTCAATTTAATTTCAATTTAATTTTATACATCAATCAATATGTTCAGTTTTCACACTCCCTGTAAAAAGGTGAATGCGACGAAAGACACCCCTCTGGTTGTTTTGGCGAGTCCCTCCGCTGGAGAGACTAATAAGAATGTGAGGAGAAGCATAGGGGAATGGGAGAATGTAGGGTTGGAAACACAGGCCAGAACCTCTACATCCCCGAAACTGAATGTGACGACGACCTTAGCTAGATCCCATGTTCAGAGCTCCTTTGCGGGCCAGAAAGCCGCAGAGACTGTACCAAGAGCCACAACTGTCCCATCATCATCAGGGAATAAAACCGGCCCGCAGAGGAGCAAGCCCGCAGGGGTGATTGAAAGGTCCCCCAAAATGGCGCTGAAATATAAAAATAGGACAGCCGAGGCAAAAGCGTGTCTGCTTAAAGCCAAGCATCACTTGGGTAACAGTCGCAATCTCAAGAGTGAAATAAAAAATGAAGTTACCGAGGCGATTGAGAGACTCTACAACCTGGTGAAGGAATCGGAGGACGGTAAAATAGCTGGAGAGAAGGAGGGGGTGAATATACATACAGAAAAACCTGAACCAACACCTTCACTTTCTCCCTCTCCAGCACCGTGTTTTGACGAGATCTCAAAACAGATGGCGGAGCATGGAAGGCTTCTGAAGGAAAATAAAGAGGCGATGGCCGGGTTAACCGAGCTGATGAAGACGCAGCAAGAGATGTGTGAAAGGAGGGGCACGTATGCTAGCGTCACGGCTGGTTCACCACGGCGACAATCTCCAGATTCAGCCGCCATGCACTCCGTCATCATCACTTCCAAGGATGACCAGGATACAGGAGACCAGGTTTTTGAGCAGATTAGAAGGGTGGTTAACGCCACAGAAGAGGGAGTCAGAATTGACAAAATTAGAAAGGCCAAGGATAGAAAGATTATATTGGGATGTAGGGACAAGGAGGAAATGAGAAAAGTGAAAAGCAGGATTGAAGAGAAAGGAGGTCAATTGAACGTAGAGGAGGTTAAAAATAAGGACCCTCTTATCGTGCTGTATGGTGTCCTCCAAAGTCACACCGATGAGGGCATCATAAAGGCGCTTAAAATGCAGAACAAGCATCTGCTCGGTGATGTGTGTGGTGAGGACAACCGCATGGAGATCCGTTTTCGCCGAAAAGCGAGGAATCCTCTCACTGCACACATTGTCGCCAGAGTGTCACCACGGATTTGGCAGCGTCTGACTGACGCAGGGGCTGTACACATCGATGTGCAGAGGGTCAGGGTCGCGGACCAATCCCCGCTAATACAGTGCTCGCGCTGTTTGGGTTATGGGCATGGAAAGCGATTCTGTCGCGAAGCGGTCGATGTGTGCAGCCACTGCGGAGGCGCGCATATGAGAACGGAGTGCACCGAGTGGCTTGCGGAGGTACCTCCTAGCTGTATTAATTGCCAGAAAGCTAAAATGGAAAAGACAGATCACAACGCTTTTGGTAATGAGTGCCCGGTGAGGTGCAAGTGGGAGGCACTTGCGAGATCCACCGTGGCTTATTGCTAAGGGCGTCCCATATAAGATCGTGCAAGCCAACCTACAAAGGAAAAAGTTAGCAACCGACGAGATCCTAGTCGAATCGGGGAAGCGAGGCATCGCTGTAGCTCTCCTTCAGGAGCCGTACGTGGGTGGGGCAAGAAGTATGCGGAGCCATAGAGGAGCAAGGGTCTTCCAGAGCACTGAGCAAGGAGAAGGGACTGTCAAGGCTGCGATACTCATCTTTGACCAAAGTCTCGATATTACACAGTACCCACAACTCACCACAAACAACATCGTTGTGGTGGGAATCCAAACCAGTGCTTGGAAGATCACACTAGTGTCCTATTACTTTGAGCCGGACAAGCCCATAGGCCCATACCTCGAACATCTGGCCAGGATCGCGGAGTTACTGGGGCCTCAGAGGTTGGTTATTGGTGGGGACGCCAATGCCAAAAGCACTTGGTGGGGAAGTACGGTCATCGACCAAAGAGGTGAGGAAATGGCAGGGACTCTTGACGAACTGGGCCTACACGTGTTAAACACGGGAAACATCCCGACTTTTGATACCATTAGGGGTGGCCAGCGGTACCACAGTTATGTCGACGTCTCAGCTTGTTCGACGGATATGCTGGACTTAGTGGAGGACTGGATGGTAGATGAAAGTCTCACGAGCTCGGACCACAACGGTATAATGTTTAACATCAGACTTCAGAAATCTAAAGGCATGCACATTACTAGAACCACTAGACTATACAATACAAAGAAGGCAAATTGGGTAATGTTTCATGAGAAACTAACGCAATTAAAAACCGAACACAGATTTAATCCGGAAGAAATTAACCAAATTAATAACATAAACCATTTAGAAACAGCAATAGTAAAATACACTAAAATAATTACAGAAGCATGTAGAAATACCATCCCACAAAAGAAAAATAAAGAAGTACTTACCATTCCGTGGTGGTCCGAGAAGCTTGAAGAGATGAAAAATTTAGTCGCCACCAAGAAGCGCAGGATTAGATGTGCTGCGAAGATCCGGAGAGCGAAGGTCGTCAAAGAGTACCTGAAACAGAAAGAAGAGTATGAATTGGAAGCGATGAATGCCCAAGTCGAGAGCTGGAAGGAATTCTGCGAGAAACAGGATGGGGAGGGGCTCTGGGAGGGAATTTACAGAGTGATTGGCAGAACAAAGAGTAGAGACGAGGATTTGCCTTTGGAGTTGGAAGGATCAGTGTTGGACGCAAAAGGTTCCGTTAAGTTGTTGGCGGAAACCTTTTACCCGGAAGACCTCACAGAAAGCGACAACACTGAACACCGTCGTATAAGAGAAAAAGCGGAGCGAGTGAACGGTGGAGAACAAGGTGATCCTTGCGATCCATCTTTCACGCTGACCGAACTCCAGACGGCGGTTGAAAGTTTCAACCCCAAAAAGGCCCCTGGTGCCGATGGGTTCACAGCTGATATATGTAGCCGCGCAATTGGGAACGACCCTGATCTCTTTTTGGGGCTCTTGAATAAATGCCTGGCACACCACTATTTTCCAAACCTATGGAAGGAGGCTACTGTGGTTGTACTCAGAAAGCCAGGCAAGGACAAGTACACCGACCCCAAATCGTACAGGCCGATTGGACTTTTGCCTGTCCTGGGGAAGGTGTATGAGAAGATGTTGATGGCTCGAATCAAGCACCATATTTTGCCAAGGATGAGTACTCGACAGTACGGATTCATGCCCCAGAAAAGCACCGAAGACTCCCTCTATACGCTAATACAACACATTCGCATTAAGTTGGACCAGAAGAAAATTGTAACTCTTGTGTCCTTGGATATAGAGGGAGCCTTCGATAGCGCTTGGTGGCCTGCTATAAGAGTCCGGCTGGCAGAGGAAAAGTGTCCAGTGAATTTGAGGAGGGTCATCGACAGCTACCTGAGTCACAGAACAGTGAAGGTTAGATACGCTGGTGAAGAGTATGGCAAAGAAACAAATAAGGGATGCGTCCAGGGCTCTATAGGTGGTCCAATGCTGTGGAATTTGCTCCTCGACCCTCTCCTAAAGGGTCTTGAAAGTCGAGGTGACTACTGCCAAGCCTTTGCAGATGATGTCGTCCTGGTGTTCGATGGGGAAACGGCTCTCGAGTTGCAAGGACGTGCCAATGCTGCGCTCGAGTATGTTCGGGCGTGGGGTGTCGTAAACAAGCTCAAGTTCGCTCCGCATAAAACCAATGCCATGGTTATCACGCGTAAGCTGAAGTATGACACACCACGCCTGAGCATGGGCGGGGTCGACATTGACGCGTCCAAGGAGATTAAAGTTTTGGGGCTGATTATTGACGAGAAGCTTACCTTCAATTCTCACGTAGCTCACATTTGTCGCAGAGCTTTAAATCTCTACAAGCAGCTTTCGAGGGCCGCTAAGATTCATTGGGGACTTCAGCCAGAAGTCATCAGGACGATTTACACGGCGGTGGTCGAGCCTGTCATTTTGTATGCAGCGAGTGCATGGGCGCCTGCAACAAATAAATTGGGTGTGAGAAAACAGTTTGACGTTGTCCAGCGTGGTTTTGCTCAGAAGATAGTTAAAGCGTACAGGACCGTCTCGCTCAGCTCGGCGCTATTGCTCGCTGGGTTGCTTCCGCTGGACATGAGAGTCAGAGAAGCAGCCTCGCTTTATGAAGCAAAGAAAGGTCACTCGCAGCGGGTAATAGGAGATCGAGCAGTAGAGGTGCCAATGGCCTTCACGGACATGCCACACCCCGCACATCAGATGGGGAACCAATTCGTTTGCTTGATGGACGGTGCAGCATTGGAAGAGTATTATGATGTAAATGGCCTCAGCATATTCACCGACGGCAGCAAAATTGAGGGGAAAGTCGGCGCGGCATTATCCGTTTGGCATAATGGCGCGGAGATCAGTACCCGGAAATTTAAGCTCGATCAATGCTGCACCGTTTATCAGGCGGAATTGCTGGCCTTGTATGAGGCGACAAACCACGCTCTCCGGAGCACCGTGCCCAGTTGCAATATTTACTGCGACTCAAGATCCGCTCTGGAAACAGTTGTAAACAACGCTTCCTTCCATCCTCTTGCTTTCAAAACACGCGCCAACATTAGTAAAATAAAAGCAAAAAATTTTGTTTTGCAATTGTTTTGGATTAAGGCGCACGCAGGGTTGGAGGGAAATGAAAGAGCGGATGAATTGGCTAAGGATGCGGCTCTGCGAATAAAAACCAAGCCAAACTATGACCGGTGTCCGATTTCATTCATCAAGCGTCAAATCCGTATGGATACGCTTGATGAATGGAATCGGAGGTATAAGTCTGGCGATACTGGTAGGATAACCAAATTGTTCTTTCCTGACGCAGTGCAGGCCTTCAGTTTGGTCAGAAAACTAGAACCAACGGGAGTAATCACCCAGGTTATGACTGGACACGGTGGGTTTTCCGAATACTTGCACAGGTTCAAGTGCAAGGAAAGCCCATCGTGTATTTGCGACCCGGACCAGACTGAAGACGTCATGCATATATTGACCGAATGTCCCGCTTATGGAATACATAGGTTCGAAGCTGAACAAGAAATGGACATTGATATAAACATAGACAATATAAGTAAATTAATGACTGACAAATATAGAAGAAATAGATTTTTGACGTACTGTGTTGCAGTTGCAACTAAAGTAATTAAATTGAATAAATAGATGATTTTATTATGCTATATATATATATTGAAATAATAATATATGATGTTAGCGTAAAATTTTTAATTAGTTTAATAATGTATGATGTCAGCATATAATTGTTAATGAATGTAATACCTAATGATATAAATTGAATAATGATATGAATTTAATAATAATGTGAATTTAATAATGCAATAATAATATTTGTAATAATTAATTGAATATGTTGTAAATAAATTGTACTATTGTTTTGACGAATTAAGTATAATACTATAAACAGATACTATGATTAAAATTAGATAATGTGTAATGTGTATGACATATTTTGAATAAATAGATTTTATGTACACATGATTGTGTGTACATGATCAAAAAGATTAACAGACTGACGACAAACCAATTAAAAAAGTTTACAACACGAATGCAAAAAAGGTCTCTGACTTTTGTTAGAGGATTTGGAACAAAGGGAGGGGTGGTTTAGTCCGTAGGTCGCCAAGGCGGAGTCGGACATAACCGTGGGGCCCGTGCCCCGCGGTATCCATGAGGATTCCCCCCTACCCTCGGGAGTAAAAAAAAAAAAAAAAAAAAAAAAAAAAAAAAAACCTAACCTAACCTAACCTAACCTAACCTAACCTAACCTAACCTAACCTAACCTAACCTAACCTAAGTCAAGGACAGGCTTAACAAGGCGGGCGAGCTCAATGTGGAGGAAATAAGAAATAAAGACCCCCTGGTGATACTTAAAGATGTACTACAGTACAATAGCGATGAGGAGATACTGCGAGCTCTGAGGAATCAAAACCGGGGGATATTCAAAGATCTTGATGAAGGCGACGATAGAATCACTCTTGCCTATAAAAAACAGACGAGGAATCCCCACGCCAGCCATGTCGTAATGAGGGTCTCCCCCATACTTTGGCAGCGAATGGTTGAGGCAGAGACGGTTCACGTGGACTTGCAGCGGGTCAGAGTGGCGGACCAGTCACCACTGGTCCAATGCTCGATGTGCCTCGGCTATGGGCACGGCCGGCGTTTCTGCAAAGAGACGCTGGAAAAGTGTAGTCATTGCGGAGGCCCTCATATGAAGTCACAATGTGCAGATTGGCTTGCTGCCGTCCCCCCGTCATGTAGCAACTGCGTTCGCGCTAAAATCGATGGGAAAATTGACCACAATGCATTTAGCCAGGAGTGCCCGATTAGGAGGAAATGGGATGCTCTAGCTAGAGCCACCATAGCGTATTGCTAAGGGCGTCCCAGGCGTACAAACACAGCCGACAAAAAGACGGCCATACATTGCAGCCCAAGCAAATTTACAACGCAAAGAGCTAGCAACAAAGGAACTGCTGCTTGCGGCCAGCGAAAAGAAAATGGCATTCGCATTGCTCCAGGAGCCGTATGTGGGGGGACTAGGTAGAATGCGAGACTACAACGGGGTTAGAATTTTCCAAAGCACAAACCGGGATAACGGAGTCACGAAAGCTGCAATTGCAGTTTTTGACGAAGACTTGGATGTTATCCAGTTTCCGGAATACACCACGCCTAACATCGTAGTGGTCAAACTGAGAACAACTGCTTGGGAAATTGTAGTGGTCTCCTTCTACTTTGAACCCGATCCTAAACCCATACAGCCATACCTGGAGCAACTGAAGCGATTAGAGCAAAAGTTCAGTCGGAAACTGATAGTAGGTGGAGACGCAAATGCAAAAAGTGCGTGGTGGGGCAGCGCCCGAGTAGACGATCGAGGAGAGGAGATGGCCGGAACACTCGAAGATATGGGCTTGCAGGTACTTAACATTGGAAACACCCCAACTTTCTTCACAGTACGAGGGGATAAGACGTACTCTAGCTTTGTTGACTTAACGGCATGCACATCGGATATTCTCAACCTAATAGGAAACTGGAGAGTTGACGAGACTTTAACGAGCTCAGACCACAACACCATCGTTTTTGAAATCAACACCACCAGAGCAAAAGGCATAGACATAAGGCGTACTACACGAAAATATAATAGCAAAAAAGCAAATTGGGGTCTTTTTCATGAGAAAATGGCCCAGTTGCTAGAGGACGAACAAATAAACAGAACAGAAATATCTAAAATAGACAACAAAATTTGGTTAGAGCAAACAGTAGTTAAATATGTAAAAACAATAGTAGAGTCTTGCAATGAAAGTATACCAGAAAAGAAAAATAACACTGTACTCACCTTCGCATGGTGGAAGGAAGAGCTCGTGAAACTCCAGCAGGACGTCCTCACCAAGAAGCGTAGGATCCGATGTGCAGCGCCAGTCCGAAAGGAGAAGGTCATCCAAGAGTACCTGCAAGCAAAAGAAACATACGAGTTAGAAGCGGTAAAAGGTCAGATTGAGAGCTGGAAGGGATTTTGTGGGAAACAAGAAAGAGAGGGGCAATGGGAAGGGATTTACCGGGTTATCAGGAGAACAGAGAGAAGACAGGAAGATCTGCCACTAGTGAAAGATGGAAGGATCCTGGACCAAAATGAGTCAGCCAGACTATTGGTTGAGACGTTTTACCCGGAGGATAATAAGGACGATGATAGTGAAGGTCACACGCGTATTAGAGCTGAAGCTGAAAAAGTAAACCGGTTGGAGCATGGTGAAGTTCATGACCCACCGTTTACTCCAGAGGAGCTAAAAGCCGTAGTGAAGAGCTTCAACCCGAAAAAGGCCCCGGGGTCGGATGGCTTGACGGCAGACATCTGCGAGCGAGCCATAAATCATGATCCGGAGGTTTACCTATCACTGGCAAATAAATGTCTAGAGCTGAACCACTTCCCGATCATCTGGAAGGAGGCGACGGTAGTAGCTCTAAGGAAGCCGGGGAAAGATAAATATACGGAGCCAAAGTCATACAGACCGATCGGACTATTGCCAGTGATGGGTAAAATTCTGGAGAAGATGCTCGTTGGAAGAGTAAAATGGCACCTGCTGCCGAAGCTAAGTTCCCGGCAATTTGGATTCATGCCACAAAAGAGCACGGAGGACTCCCTCTATGTCTTGGTACAATATATACGCGAAAAGCTGAAACAGAAAAAGATAATTACAATGGTATCACTAGACATAGAGGGAGCCTTCGATAATGCATGGTGGCCTGCGATCAGGGTCCGGCTGGCCGAAGAACAGTGTCCCGTAAATCTAAGGAGGCTACTGGACAGTTACCTGGAAAATCGAATGGTGAGGTTGAGGTATGCCGGTGAGGAAGTTTCCAAGGGAACGAATAAGGGGTGCGTTCAAGGATCAATTGGAGGCCCGATCCTTTGGAATTTACTGTTAGATTCGCTGCTCAAAGGGCTGGACCAAAGGGGGGACTACTGCCAGGCTTTTGCGGACGACGTTGTCTTGATTTTCGATGGAGACACAGCTGCCGAAGTCCAACGTCGGGCAAATGCTGCTCTCGCCTATGTCCGGGGGTGGGGTGTCGAAAATAAGCTAAAGTTTGCTCCGCATAAAACAAAAGCGATGTTGCTTACAAACAAGCTTAAATACGATACCCCACATCTGAGCATGGGCGGGGTCACCATTGGCTTGGCGAAGGAAATCAAAATCTTGGGCCTGACTATAGACGAAAAACTCACCTTTAACAACCATGTGGGTAACGTCTGTAGGAAGGCCCTGGGTTTTTACAGGCAACTGGCTAAAGCAGCCCGTATTAGCTGGGGTCTCCATCCGGAAATTATTCGGATAATATACAGAGCAGTTGTAGAGCCAGTCATTATGTATGCTGCAGGGGTGTGGGCACCAGCGACCAACAAGTTATGCGTTCAAAAGCAACTAAACGCGGTACAGCGTGGGTTTGCACAGAAACTGTGCAGAGCGTACCACACCGTCTCCCTGAACTCAGTGCTGGTGTTGGCTGGGGTACTTCCGCTTGACCTAAGGATACAGGAAGCAGCCGCTCTGTACGAGGCAAGGAGAGGAGCCCCCCAGCCAGCACTGGGAGACAGGGAGGTGGAGCGCATGGAGCTGTACGTAAACACCCCTCATCCAGCAACACATGTTGGCCTTGAGTTCATAAGCCTGGTAGACCAAGAGCAAGTTGACGCGCATAATGATCAACAAGTGCGGATTTACACGGACGGCAGCAAAATTGAAGGTAAGGTCGGAGCAGCATTGTCTCTCTGGAGCGATGATGCCGAGACCAGCAACCGGAAATTGAAGCTGCCGTCCTATTGTACGGTCTACCAGGCTGAACTGCTGGCCATATGTGTGGCGACCAGAGAGGTTCTTAAAAGCCCAAAGATGACCTTTGGCATATATAGTGACTCGCGCTCGGCACTTGAGACAATCACAAACAACTGGACGATGCATCCCCTGGCAGTAGAAACTCGAAGAAATATGGGAACCATTAGGAACCAGGATAAGAAGGTCACACTATTCTGGATAAAGGCCCACGCAGGACTCGAAGGCAACGAGCGCGCAGACGAGCTTGCGAAAGATGCGGCGCTGAGGATTAAGAGGAAGCCAGATTACGACCTATGTCCGGTTTCATTTGTCAAGCGACAAATCCGTATGGATTCGCTTGATAGATGGAATCGGAGATATAAATCAGGTGTAACAGCAGGCGCAACGAAATTGTTCTTCCCGGATGCGCTGCAAGCCTATAACATTGTTAGAATGATAGAGCCCACAGGAGTGCTCACCCAGATGATTACCGGGCACGGTGGGTTCTCTGAATACTTAAACCGGTTTAAGTGTAAAGAGGACCCATCCTGCCCATGTGAGCCTGGTATCAGTGAAACGGCGGCGCATGTCCTGATAGAGTGTCCAATATACGGTCGGGAAAGGTACGAACTAGAGCAGAAACTTGGGATTGTTTTAAAACGTGAAAATGTAAATAATATAATTGTAGATAAGGTACTTAGAGATAGTTTCATAGAATATTGTGTAAAAATAGGAAATAAAGTCATAGCAAAAAATAAAACTAGATAAATAAGTTATGTGTGTTATATATATTAAGATATATATAAACAGCATATATGTAAAACAAGAATATACAACTCATGTAAACTAGAATAAGTATGTAATAGTTTAAGAAGTTATAATATTAAAGATGTAAGGGTACAATGTCTAGATAGAAATAACGATAATAAAATGATAGGAGTAGAGTAGAACCCCAGATCCCAAAAATAAGGGAAATAGATTTACAACCCAAAAACCTGATCCCACATTAGAAAGTAGACAGTAGATGTAAGAAAATAAAGTCTCTGACCTGTGTCAGGGGAAATTAGCTCGCGGGCCGGGCCTTGCGCCCGGACAGGGGAAAAAAAAAAAAAAAAAAAAAAAAAACCTAACCTAACCTAACCTAACCTAACCTAACCTAACCTAACCTAACCTAACCTAACCTAACCGTAATTTTTAAAGGTACTTACCTAGGTCCTGTATACGAGTGTGATACAACGATAGACGCGTCTCCGCGAGTACTAGCTGTACCTGAAACAAAAACGCACACGTTAGTTTAAAAAACCGAAATTTTTGGGAAAAAACCGTTTTTTACGGTTATTTTTCGGGTGCCGAGCAAACTTGCACTTTATTGCGGCGTCACGGGTCTCAATAGATCCGCGTGCGCGTCCCGCACCCGAAACCGTAAAGATCCGGGAACAGTCCCATACAAAATTTTCAAATTAGAGTCAAAAAACCGTTATAAAACCAATATCTCGCGTTTTTACAGGATTTTTTAGGGTTCCGTGCAAACTTACACCTGACCGCCTCCGTCACGGGTGTCAAAAGATCCGGGAGCACCCCGCGAACCCGATCCTGTAAAAATCCGGGACCTCCTAGTACAAAAAGTTTACACCCGACAGTTAAAAACTGTTCGGATTTCATTTTTTCCGCCCGCCCACCCTCCCTAGTAAGTAAAGGGAGAACTTTAGTGGACGAGATTTTCCTATACATTTTTCCAATTTTTTTGGTGTACATATCGCTGTATTCTGACGAGGCGGAGCCTGCAGAGGATTACTTTGAACGTCTCAGGATTACATTTTTCTTGGGTTATTGACTTGAAATTATTTATTGTGTTTGTGTTCCTTTATGTATATTTTGACATCACTATTGTGATATTTATATTATTTTGACTAGGCAGAGACCACATAATAAGTTTTAACAACTTGTGTTTGACATTCTATTATATATTTGAATTTAATTTTAATTTTATTTTAATTTCAATTTAATTTCAATTTAATTTCAATTTAATTTCATTTTAATTTCAATTTAATTTTATACATCAATCAATATGTTCAGTTTTCACACTCCCTGTAAAAAGGTGAATGCGACGAAAGAAACCCCTCTGGTTGTTTTGGCGAGTCCCTCCGCTGGAGAGACTAATAAGAATGTGAGGAGAAGCATAGGGGAATGGGAGAATGTAGGGTTGGAAACACAGGCCAGAACCTCTACATCCCCGAAACTGAATGTGACGACGACCTTAGCTAGATCCCATGTTCAGAGCTCCTTTGCGGGCCAGAAAGCCGCAGAGACTGTACCAAGAGCCACAACTGTCCCATCATCATCAGGGAATAAAACCGGCCCGCAGAGGAGCAAGCCCGCAGGGGTGATTGAAAGGTCCCCCAAAATGGCGCTGAAATATAAAAATAGGACAGCCGAGGCAAAAGCGTGTCTGCTTAAAGCCAAGCATCACTTGGGTAACAGTCGCAATCTCAAGAGTGAAATAAAAAATGAAGTTACCGAGGCGATTGAGAGACTCTACAACCTGGTGAAGGAATCGGAGGACGGTAAAATAGCTGGAGAGAAGGAGGGGGTGAATATACATACAGAAAAACCTGAACCAACACCTTCACTTTCTCCCTCTCCAGCACCGTGTTTTGACGAGATCTCAAAACAGATGGCGGAGCATGGAAGGCTTCTGAAGGAAAATAAAGAGGCGATGGCCGGGTTAACCGAGCTGATGAAGACGCAGCAAGAGATGTGTGAAAGGAGGGGCACGTATGCTAGCGTCACGGCTGGTTCACCACGGCGACAATCTCCAGATTCAGCCGCCATGCACTCCGTCATCATCACTTCCAAGGATGACCAGGATACAGGAGACCAGGTTTTTGAGCAGATTAGAAGGGTGGTTAACGCCACAGAAGAGGGAGTCAGAATTGACAAAATTAGAAAGGCCAAGGATAGAAAGATTATATTGGGATGTAGGGACAAGGAGGAAATGAGAAAAGTGAAAAGCAGGATTGAAGAGAAAGGAGGGCAATTGAACGTAGAGGAGGTTAAAAATAAGGACCCTCTTATCGTGCTGTATGGTGTCCTCCAAAGTCACACCGATGAGGGCATCATAAAGGCGCTTAAAATGCAGAACAAGCATCTGCTCGGTGATGTGTGTGGTGAGGACAACCGCATGGAGATCCGTTTTCGCCGAAAAGCGAGGAATCCTCTCACTGCACACATTGTCGCCAGAGTGTCACCACGGATTTGGCAGCGTCTGACTGACGCAGGGGCTGTACACATCGATGTGCAGAGAATCAGGGTCGCGGACCAATCCCCGCTAATACAGTGCTCGCGCTGTTTGGGTTATGGGCATGGAAAGCGATTCTGTCGCGAAGCGGTCGATGTGTGCAGCCACTGCGGGGGCGCGCATATGAGAACGGAGTGCACCGAGTGGCTTGCGGAGGCACCTCCTAGCTGTATTAATTGCCAGAAAGCTAAAATGGAAAAGGCTGACCACAATGCATTTGGAAATGAGTGTCCGGTGAGGCGCAAGTGGGAAGCACTTGCGAGATCCACCGTAGCTTATTGCTAAGGGCGTCCCATATAAGATCGTGCAAGCCAACCTACAAAGGAAAAAGTTAGCAACCGATGAGATCCTGGTCGAGTCAGAGAAGCGTGGCATCGCTGCAGCGCTCCTTCAGGAGCCATACGTGGGTGGAGCAAGAAGCATGCGGAGCCATAGAGGAGCAAGGGTCTTCCAGAGCACTGAGCAAGGAGAAGGGACTGTTAAGGCTGCGATACTCATTTTTGATCAAAGTCTTGATATCACACAGTACCCGAAACTCACCACAAACAACATCGTTGTGGTGGGGATCCAAACCAGTGCTTGGAAGATCACACTGGTGTCCTATTACTTCGAGCCGGACAAGCCCATAGGACCATACCTTGAACACCTGACCAGAATCGTCGAGTTGCTGGGGCCACAGAGGTTGGTTATTGGTGGAGACGCCAACTCCAAAAGCACTTGGTGGGGAAGTACGGTCATAGACCAAAGAGGGGAGGAAATGGCAGGGACTCTTGACGAACTGGGCCTACACGTGTTAAATACGGGAAACATCCCGACTTTTGATACCATCAGGGGTGGCCAGCGGTACCACAGTTATGTCGACGTCTCAGCCTGTTCGACGGATATGCTGGACTTGGTGGAGGACTGGATGGTAGATGAAAGTCTCACGAGCTCGGACCACAACGGTATAACATTTAACATCAGACTTCAGAAATCTAAAGGCATGCACATCACTAGAACCACTAGATTATATAATACTAAGAAGGCAAATTGGGTAATGTTTCATGAGAAACTAACCGAATTGAAAACAGAGTACAAATTAACTTCAAAAGTAATTAACCAAATTAATGACAAAGACAATTTAGAAACAGCAATAGTTAAATACAGTACAATAATTACAGAAGCATGCATCAAAACCATCCCACAAAAGAAAAATAAAGAAGTACTTACCATTCCGTGGTGGTCCGAGAAGCTTGAGGCGATGAAAAATTTAGTCGCCACCAAGAAGCGCAGGATTAGATGTGCTGCGAAGATCCGGAGAGCGAAGGTCGTCAAAGAGTACTTGAAACAGAAAGAAGAGTATGAAATGGAAGCGATGAGTGCCCAAGTCAAGAGCTGGAAGGAATTCTGCGATAAACAGGATAGGGAGGGGCTCTGGGAGGGAATTTACAGAGTGATTGGCAGAACAAAGAGTAGAGACGAAGATCTGCCTTTGGAGTTGGAAGGATCAGTGTTGGACGCAAAAGGTTCCGTTAAGCTCTTAGCGGAAACATTTTACCCGGAAGACCTCACAGAAAGCGACAACGCTGAACACCGTCGTATAAGGGAAGAAGCGGAGCGAGTGAACGATGGAGAACAAGGTGATCCTTGCGATCCACCTTTCACGCTGACCGAACTCCAGACGGCGGTCGAAAGTTTCAACCCCAAAAAGGCCCCTGGCGCCGATGGCTTTACGGCCGACATATGTAGCCGCGCAATCGGAAGTGACCCTGACCTCTTTCTGGGGCTCTTAAATAAATGCCTGGCACACCACCATTTCCCAAACCTATGGAAGGAGGCTACTGTGGTTGTACTCAGAAAGCCAGGCAAGGACAAATACACCGAACCCAAATCGTACAGGCCGATTGGTCTTTTGCCTGTCCTGGGGAAGGTGTATGAGAAGATGTTGATGGCTCGAATCAAGCATCACCTTTTGCCAAGGATGAGTACTCGTCAGTACGGATTCATGCCCCAGAAAAGCACCGAAGACTCCCTCTATACGCTAATACAACACATTCGCACTAAATTGGACCAGAAGAAAATTGTAACTCTTGTGTCCTTGGATATAGAGGGAGCCTTCGATAGCGCTTGGTGGCCTGCTATAAGAGTCCGACTGGCAGAGGAAAAGTGTCCTGTGAATTTGAGGAGGGTCGTCGACAGCTATCTGAGTCGCAGAATGGTGAAAGTTAGATACGCTGGCGAAGAGTATGGCAAGGTAACAGCTAAGGGATGCGTTCAGGGCTCTATAGGCGGTCCAATGCTCTGGAACTTGCTCCTGGATCCTCTACTAAAGGGGCTTGAGGGACGAGGTGACTACTGCCAAGCCTTCGCAGATGATGTCGTCCTGGTGTTCGATGGGGAAACGGCTCTCGAGTTGCAAGGACGTGCCAATGCCGCGCTCGAGTATGTTCGGGCGTGGGGTGTCGTAAACAAGCTCAAGTTCGCTCCGCATAAAACCAATGCCATGGTTATCACGCGTAAGCTGAAGTATGACACACCACGCCTGAGCATGGGCGGGGTCGACATTGACGCGTCCAAGGAGATTAAAGTTTTGGGGCTAATTATTGACGAGAAGCTTACCTTCAATTCCCACGTAGCTCACATTTGTCGCAAAGCTTTAAATCTCTACAAGCAGCTCTCGAGGGCCGCTAAGATCCATTGGGGACTTCAGCCAGAAGTCATCAGGACGATTTACACGGCGGTGGTCGAGCCTGTCATTTTGTATGCAGCAAGTGCATGGGCGCCTGCAACAAATAAATTGGGTGTGAGAAAACAGTTTGACGTTGTCCAGCGTGGTTTTGCTCAAAAGATGGTGAAGGCATACAGGACGGTCTCGCTCAGCTCGGCGCTATTACTCGCTGGGTTGCTTCCGCTGGACATGAGAGTCCGAGAAGCAGCCTCGCTTTATGAAGCAAAGAAAGGTCACTCGCAGCGGGTAATAGGAGATCGAGTAGTAGAGGTGCCAATGGCCTTTATGGACATGCCACACCCCGCACAACAGATGGGGAACCAATTCGTTTGCTTGATGGACGGTGCAGCATTGGAAGAGTATTATGATGTAAATGGCCTCAGCATATTCACCGATGGCAGCAAAATTGAGGGGAAAGTCGGCGCGGCATTATCCGTTTGGCATAATGGCGCGGAGATCAGTACCCGGAAATTTAAGCTCGACCAATGCTGCACAGTTTATCAGGCGGAATTGCTGGCCCTGTATGAGGCAACAAACCACGCTCTCCGGAGCACCGTGCCCAGTTGCAATATTTACTGCGACTCAAGATCCGCTCTGGAAACAGTTGTTAACAACGCTTCCCTCCATCCTCTTGCTTTCAAAACACGCGCCAACATTTGTAAAATAAAAGCAAAAAATTTCGTTTTGCAATTGTTTTGGATCAAGGCGCATGCAGGGCTGGAGGGAAATGAAAGAGCGGATGAATTGGCTAAGGATGCGGCTCTGCGAATAAAAACCAAGCCAAACTATGACCGGTGTCCGATTTCATTCATCAAGCGTCAAATCCGTATGGATACGCTTGATGAATGGAATCGGAGGTATAAGTCTGGCGATACTGGTAGGATAACCAAATTGTTCTTTCCTGACGCAGTGCAGGCCTTCAGTTTGGTCAGAAAACTAGAGCCAACGGGAGTAATCACCCAGGTTATGACTGGACACGGTGGGTTTTCCGAATACTTGCACAGGTTCAAGTGTAAGGAAAGCCCATCGTGTATTTGCGACCCAGACCAAGCTGAAGACGTAGTACATATATTGACAGAATGTCCTGCTTATGGAAGAGATAGGTTCGAAGCTGAACAAGAAATGGACATTGATATAAATAAGGAAAATATAAGTAAATTAATTATTGATAAATATAGAAGAAATAGATTTTTGACGTACTGTGTAACAGTTGCAAATAAAGTAATAAAATTGAATAAATAAATGAATATATTATGCTATATATGTATATTGATAATAATATATGATGTTAGCGTAAAAATTTTTAATTAGTTTAATAATGTATGATGTTAGCATATGATTGTTAATGAATGTAATGTAATGTAATGAATACTTAATGATATAAATTGAATAATGATATGAATTTAATAATAATGTGAATTTAATAATGCAATAATAATATTTGTATTAATTAATTGAATATGTTGTAAATAAATTGTATTATTGTTTTGATGAATTTAGTAATGATAATATTTTAAACAAATACTATGATTAAAAATAGATAATATGTAATGTATGAATGGTATATACAAGTAAAGTGATGAACTTGATTTCATTTACACATGATTGTGTGTACATGATTAAAAGAGTAATAGACTCACGATAGTTAAATTGTACTCATACTCATTAGTATTCAATAGTAAGATAGACAAGGTCTCTGACTTTTGTTAGAGGATTTGGAACAAAGGGAGGGGTGGTTTAGTCCGTAGGTCGCCAAGGCGGAGTCGGACATAACCGTGGGGCCCGAGCCCCGCGGTATCCATGAGGATTCCCCCCTACCCTCGGGAGTAAAAAAAAAAAAAAAAAAAAAAAAAAAAAAAAAAACCTAACCTAACCTAACCTAACCTAGTCGGTCATCGTCATAAAGACCAAGGGCAAGATGAGACTGCACGAGAGCGTTCCGCACGCGGTGGTTGCAGTCTCGCGGCACACCAGGACTTTCGTTTATTACGCCGACGACGAGCAAGATGCCATCAGCCGCTTCGTGCGGCGTGCGATGGCTGCGTCTCCGAGGGCTATCCGTGAGTACAACTTGCAGATGGCCATCAAAGACCGAAACGTGGCGGTAACGGAGGCCTTGGGCCGGGAGAAGAAGGCGGACTAACAAAGACAAGTACGAGCGGGATCATTGATGGACTCAAAGTTGCCGATCAGTGATCCCGCTCGTATGAGCGCAATAGTAATAAGGGTATTCAAATTGGAATGCAAATTGTGTGTACACCATGAGCATTCACGCTCACTAAAAAGCTTCTTCTTGCGGTGGCGTCGTGTGTCGGGTCGTTCTCTTCCCTCAGAAATGGTTGAGGAGGGCGATGGCTGGTGCATGCGTCAAGCTCGTGAACGGGCGCTGCTTGCGGGAGCTGGTCTGCTCATGGTGTATGCACGATTAGAAATAAGTAAATTGCCATAGTCCAAGAACTTAAATTAATAGTACGTGTTACATCCCCTCTTTTATAATAGTAAAATTGTTTTGTGTATTATTCATTCAAAAAAAAAAAAAAAATTATATATATATATATATATTCAATTATAAAAAGTATATATAAAAAAAAAAAATAAAAAAAATAAAAAAAATAATAATAATAAAAAAAAAAAATAAAAAAAAAAATTGTCTCTCCTGTACTAAATTGATGTTCCAAATTTTATAAAAATGTATATTAATAAAGTGTATAAATGTTAAAAAAGAGCACGGACCCAGGTGTCTGTGGAAATGCAGAAAAAAAAAAAAAAAAACCTAACCTAACCTGTAAATTGTGTGTACACCATGAGCATTCACGCTCACTAAAAAGCTTCTTCTTGCGGTGGCGTCGTGTGTCGGGTCGTCCTCTTCCCTCAGAAATGGTTGAGGAGGGCGATGGCTGGTGCATGCGTCAAGCTCGTGAACGGGCGCTGCTTGCGGGAGCTGGTCTGCTCATGGTGTATGCACGATTAGAAATAAGTAAATTGCCATAGTCCAAGAACTTAAATTAATAGTACGTGTTACATCCCCTCTTTTATAATAGTAAAATTGTTTTGTGTATTATTCATTCAAAAAAAAAAAAAAAAAAAATTATATATATATATATATATTCAATTATAAAAAGTATATATAAAAAAAAAATAAAAAAAAAAAATAATAAAAAAAAAAAAAAAAAAAAAAAAATTGTCTCTCCTGTTACAGGTTAGGTTAGGTTTTTTTTTTTTTTTTTTCTGCATTTCCACAGACACCTGGGTCCGTGCTCTTTTTTAACATTTATACACTTTATTAATATACATTTTTATAAAATTTGGAACATCAATTTAGTACAGGAGAGACAATTTTTTTTTTTTTTTTTTTTTTTATTATTTTTTTTTTTTTTTTTTTTTTTATATATACTTTTTATAATTGAATATATATATATATATAATTTTTTTTTTTTTTTTTTGAATGAATAATACACAAAACAATTTTACTATTATAAAAGAGGGGATGTAACACGTACTATTAATTTAAGTTCTTGGACTATGGCAATTTACTTATTTCTAATCGTGCATACACCATGAGCAGACCAGCTCCCGCAAGCAGCGCCCGTTCACGAGCTTGACGCATGCACCAGCCATCGCCCTCCTCAACCATTTCTGAGGGAAGAGGACGACCCGACACACGACGCCACCGCAAGAAGAAGCTTTTTAGTGAGCGTGAATGCTCATGGTGTACACACAATTTGCATTCCAATTTGAATACCCTTATTACTATTGCGCTCATACGAGCGGGATCACTGATCGGCAACTTTGAGTCCATCAATGATCCCGCTCGTACTTGTCTTTGTTAGTCCGCCTTCTTCTCCCGGCCCAAGGCCTCCGTTACCGCCACGTTTCGGTCTTTGATGGCCATCTGCAAGTTGTACTCACGGATAGCCCTCGGAGACGCAGCCATCGCACGCCGCACGAAGCGGCTGATGGCATCTTGCTCGTCGTCGGCGTAATAAACGAAAGTCCTGGTGTGCCGCGAGACTGCAACCACCGCGTGCGGAACGCTCTCGTGCAGTCTCATCTTGCCCTTGGTCTTTATGACGATGACCGACTAGGTTAGGTTAGGTTAGGTTAGGTTAGGTTTTTTTTTTTTTTTTTTTTTTTTACCTCCCTTTGTTCCAAATCCTCTAACGAAAGTCAGAGACCTTGTCTATCTTCCTATTGAGTACTCATTCAATTTGTCTGTCGTGACTCTATTACTCTTACTAAACATGTACACACAATCATGTGTAAATGAAGTCAATTTCATCATTTTACTTGTATATACCATTCAAATTACATATTATCTATTTTACTCATATTATTTGTATATATTGTCACTATTCAACTCGTCAAAATAAAAACAAAAATTCTTCACTACATATTCAATTAATTATTATTATTGCATTATTAAATTCACATTATCATTAAATTAAAATCATTATTCAATTCATATCATTAGGTATCAAACTTATTACAATTTTATTATATTATTATGCTAACATCGTATATTATATAAATATACATATATAGCATAGTGATTAATTAGATTATGACTATTTACAATTTATATTCAATATATATAATTCAATATACTTAATTATCTAGTCTTATTTCTATCAATAACTTTGTTACCAATTTTTATACAAAAATCTAAAAATATCTTCCTACTTGCTACATCTCTGACTAACTCGTGCAGAGTGTCAGTCGTCAGTTTTTTATTTAAACTTTGCTCTACCTCATATCTTTCCAAGCCATAAACAGGACATTCCAGTAGGATATGCTCTACAGTTTCATTTTTCCCGGGTTCACAGAGGCAAGATGGGTCCTCCTTACACCTAAAACGTGTCAGGTATTCGGAGAACCCACCGTGCCCAGTCATAATCTGTGTTAACGTTCCAGCTGGTTCTATTTGTTTCACTACTCTGTACGCCTCAATCGCGTCTGGGAAAAACAATTTTGTAACTTTAGCAGTCTCGCCCGACCTGTATCTACGATTCCATTTATCTAGCGTTCCCACTCGGATTTGCTTCTTAATATGTGAGATTGGACATAAATCGTAATCGGGTTTGCGTTTGATGTTCATTGCCGCATCCTTTGCTAATTGATCAGCCCGTTCGTTACCTTCAAGTCCTGCATGTGCCTTGATCCAATAGAGCGCGACATTTTTGTTCTGCTGTCTTATTGCTTTCAGGTTTTCACGACTTTTGACAGCCAAGGGATGCAGTGAACGGTGGTTTACGATTGACTCGAGTGATGATCGCGAGTCACTATATATACCAAAACTGGTGTCTTGTCCTCGAAGGATATCACATGTAGCTTTATATATCGCCAGTAATTCCGCTTGATAGACAGTGCAATAGGACGACAGTTTCAATTTCTGGCTTTTGATCTCGGCTGCATTGCTCCAATGAGACAATGCAGCTCCGACCTTGCCATCAATTTTACTGCCGTCCGTAAAAATGCGTACTGCTTGGTTGCCATGTATATCTACTTCAGCTTGGTCTGTCAGGCATATGAATTCCAGGTCAATATTTTCGGCTGGGTGAGGCGTGTTTGCATATGGTACTACGCGTTCCACTTCTCTATCTCCCAATGCTAATGCTATCTGGGGCACACCCCTCTTGGCCTCGTACAATGCGGCTGCTTCTTGTATTCTGAGGTCCAAAGGGAGTATCCCAGACAGCACCAGCGCCGAGTTCAGTGAAGTGGTGCGGTATGCTCTACACAGCTTCTGAGCGAATCCCCGTTGCACCACGTTTAACTGTTTTTGGACACCAAGTTTTTCGGTGGCAGACGCCCACGCGCTGGCCGCGTACATTATCACGGGCTCCACAACCGCCGTGTATATAGTGTGAATCACTTGTGGATGGAGGCCCCAACTAATTTTTGCCGTTCTCGCTAGCTTTTTGTAGAAGTTTAGCGCTTTCTTGCAAACATTGGTGACATGTGTATTAAATGTCAGCTTGTCGTCTATTGTGAGGCCAAGAATCTTGATCTCTCGCGACATGCCAATGTCGATCCCTCCCATACTCAGAAGTGGGGTGTCGTACTTCAACTTACGCGTAATGACCATAGCGTTTGTTTTATGCGGAGCAAACTTCAATTTGTTCCTGACACCCCACTCCTCGACATAGGCAAGAGCGGCATTCGCACGTTGCTGGACCTCCATTGCCGTTTGTCCCTCAAAAAGCAACACGATATCATCAGCGAATGCTTGGCAATAATTGCCGCGTCGCTCTAACTCTTGCAGCAAAGGATCCAAAAGGAGATTCCACAGGAGTGGGCCCCCTATCGATCCCTGGACGCATCCTTTTGATGTTGCTTTGGTCACTTCTTCTCCTGCGTACCTCAGTCTCACTTTCCTGTTTTCCAAATAACTATCCATTACTCTTCTTATATTAACAGGACAGTTTTCCTCTGCCAATCGTGTTCTTATTGCAGGCCACCAAGCGCTATCGAAAGCTCCCTCTATGTCCAACGATACCATTGTTATTAATTTCTTTTGTTCCAGCTTTTCGCGTATGTATTGCATTAGGTCATAGAGGGAGTCTTCCGTGCTTTTCTGTGGCATGAATCCGTATTGACGAGGGCTCAACTTTGGGACAATATGCCACTTTATCCTTCCTACTAGCATCTTTTCCAAAATCTTTCCCATTACCGGCAACAATCCTATTGGTCTGTGGGACTTAGGCTCTGTGTACAGTTCCTTTCCAGGTTTCCTAAGAACGACCACCGTTGCCTCCTTCCAGATATTAGGGAAGTGACCCAGCTCCAGGCATTTGTTGGCCAGTGAGAGGTAGGTTG
>OU342492.1:19652500-19667500 GCA_910589525.2 Ennomos quercinarius | reverse complement strand
CGTCATCTGACCAAGTTGTGATGCCTAAACAGGCTCGAGACTCCTTCGGGAAGTTTATAAAAGGCCCTTCTCAGGGCCAACCAAAAGGCCCTTCTCAGGGCCAACCAAAAGGCCCTTCTCAGGGCCAACTAAAAGGCCCTTCTCAGGGCCAACCAAAAGGCCCTTCTCAGGGCCAACCAAAAGGCCCTTCTCAGGGCCAACCAAAAGGCCCTTCTCAGGGCCATTCCCGAGCTTCCTCTTTGGAAGGGTCGAGGGAGTCAGACGACTCCTTCTCCGAGATGGAGATGTCGGGCGGTGTAGACACCGCAGACGAAAGTGTTGGCCGGAAGCGGCCGCACTCTTCATTCTTCGTGCCTGGGTATTTAGACTCAGACACGGAGACTGAAGAGACGGCGGCTGCCAAAGTCAGCACGGCGAGGAGAGGCAGGAGGAAGGCCACCCAGGCGAGCTCCTCCAGGGAAACCTTCCTCAAGCCTGCTCCGGTTGACGGAGAGTTGGAGGTAGTCCTGCAAGGCAGGAAGTACAGGAAGTCTCCAGCCGCTCTGGTTTGCGACGTCGGGTTGAGCACAGGAACCGATTCCGATGCTCGCCCGTTGATCGACGACCTAAACGACCTGAATGCTCAGGAGCTGAGGGCGCGTGCGGGGGAGGAACTTGCCGGTGTTTTGGAGGTCGCCAGGAAGTCTGGCAACCTCAAAGGCGAGTTTGTTGGTCGCCTCAAGAAAGCCGCGTCGGTCCTAGGAGAGGTGGTCGACACCTTAACTGGGAGGACCGAAGTCGAGGAGACGCAACGGCTCAGGGCGGTGAGTAACCGCCAGCGCCTGGAAATAGCGTCGCTGAAGGCGGAGGTGAAAGCGTTACGTATTGGCTTCACCGAAGCCAAGACGGAAACCGCCGCCACCATCGCTGCTGCCGCCGCTGCCTCTGCCACCGCCTCTGCTGCGGCTGAGAGACCGGCTGCCCCCACCACCACGCTGGGGGCAGATGTGATTGAGGAGCTGAAGGGGTCCTTGACTGCCACGCTCGGGCAAATGATTAATGCCCGACTCGCGGTGATCGAGGACCGCCTCTTGCCAGCCCAGACGGTACGCCCGCCACTTAGAGCGGATGCCAAGCGGGCAGCGGCTGAGGCAAAAAGGGCTGAGCCGGCTCGCCAGCAGGCCGTGACTGCGGGTCCCTCCACCTCAAAGGGGACTCCAAGTGCCCAGGTTCCCCAAAAGGAAACCTGGGCGCAAGTGGTGGGAAAGGGCAAGGGGAAAGGGAAAGGGAAGTCCTCCGTTCCCTCCTCTGTCCCAGCCCCTGGTACCCCTGTGGCCCAAGCCCCCGCGGCTCGTGCCTCCACGGCCCGTGCCCCCACGGTTCGTGCCCCCGTGGCCCGAGCCCGTGCGGCCCAGCCCCCAGTGGCCCGTGCTCCTGCGGCTCGTGCCCCTGCAGTCGGAGCTCCAGCAGCTCGTTTGCCTGCAGCTAAACCGGCAGCCTCCCCTGCCGGTAAAGCTAAGACGGTGCTGAAGAGTCCCCCGAAGTCCGCGGTCGTGGTGCTATCGTTGCGCCCCGAAGCCGTGGAGAAGGGGGTCACCTACGGCACCGTCCTCCAGACGGCGCAGGACAAGATTGACCTGCTGGAGCTGGGGATCGAGCGGATCCGCTGCCGCTCGACTGCGACAGGAGCCAGGAAGCTGGAGATTCCTGGCTCCCAAAACGCGGAAAAGGCGGATCGCCTCGCAGAAGTGCTCCGCGGGATAGTGACGGAGGTGGCCACCGTCACCAGGCCCGTCAAAACCGCTGATCTGAGGATCACGGACCTGGACGACGCGACCACAAGAGAGAAGGTGGTGGCGGCGGTCGCTCGGGCGGGGGCATGTGACCCGCAGGTGGTCAAGGTCGGAGAGATCCGCACTGGCGTGGCTGGGACTGGCTCCACCCTCGTAACCCTCCCGGTTGCAGCAGCCAAAGTGTTGCTGCAAAAGGGTAAGTTACTGATAGGGTGGAGCTCGGTGAAGGTGGTGGCACTGGGGGAACGCCCCATGCGCTGCTACAAGTGCTTGGGGCTGGGGCACACTCGCCCCCAGTGTCCCGCTGCGGCGGACAGGGGTGACCTGTGTTTCCGATGTGGAGACGCAGGTCACCGGGCGGCCAGCTGCGGGAAGACCACCCCGCGCTGTGCAATATGCGCCGAATCGGGGAGGCCCTCCGGGCACATAATGGGGGGACGCAGCTGCGTTCCCCCTAGGACGAAGGGGAAGGCCACTCGGACCCAGGCTGCCCCGGCCGCCACAAACCGGGCCGCCCCGGAAGGAGCACGCCAAGCGGCGTGTGAGGAGGTTGTGATGTCTGATTGATGGATCAAGTCGGACATCACAACCTTCTTCAGACGAATCTGAACCACTGCGCCCGGGCCCAAGATCTGTTCATGCAGTCCCTGGCGCAGTGGCAGATAGACGTGGCGGTAGCCGCGGAGCCGTACTACGTCCCCCCCCAACATTCTTGCTGGGCTGGGGATTTGGACGACTCCGTGGCTGTTGTGGGGCGGCCCGGAAGTGCCTCCCCCCTCTCGGTTGAGGAGAGGGGCTCGGGGTACGTGGTGGCCAGGTGGGGAGAGTATGCGATTGTCGGCGCATACTTCTCCCCCAACAGAACCGCTGCAGAGCTGGAGGTCTTTGTGGACCTCCTGGCTGCGGCGGTGAGACGTCAGGCGCCACGTCAGGTCCTCCTTATGGGGGACCTGAACGCTAAGGCCCGGGATTGGGGCAACCCCTCCACTAACTCCCGTGGCGAGATCGTCAGGGAGTGGGCGGTTGCCTCAGGACTGACCCTGCTCAACAGAGGGTCGGTCCACACCTGCGTGCGACAGCGTGGGGGGTCCGTGGTGGACGTATCGTTCGCCACCCCAGCTGTCGCAGCACGTGTCCGGGCCTGGAGGGTGTTGTCGGAGGTGGAGACTCTCTCGGACCACAAATATATACGGTTTGAGATCTTCACCTCCGACAGCCAAGGGGGGCCCCAGCGGGTGGCGCGGGCGGCCTTCCCGCGCTGGGCCATTAGTCGCCTCGACGCCGAGTTGGCAAAGGAGGCGGCTATAGTGCAGGCGTGGCAGGCTGGCCCCGCGCACCCAGACGTGGACGTCGCGGCGGGTCATTTCCGCGAGGCGGTGACGGCCGTGTGCGACACGGCCATGCCGAGGGCCCGGCGACATCCTGAGCGCCGCCAGGTGTACTGGTGGAGCTCGGAGATCGCGGATCTCCGAGCCGCCTGCTCGGCGGCGCGGCGGCCCTACACCCGCTGCAGGAGGCGGCGCAGGGGCCGCACGGACGAGCAGCTGTCAGCCGAGGAGCTGGCAGCTGAGGGCCAGCTGTACAGCGCCTACCGCAATGCGCGGTGGGACCTACAGCTGGCCATAGAAAGGCGGAAGTCGGAGGCCTGGGGTGAAACCCTCGAGGGCCTCAACAGGGACCCATGGGGACGTCCATACAAGGCTGCCCGGAATAAGTTCCGGGGCCAGACGTCCCCAGTCGCGGAGTCCCTGGAGCCGGAGCTCCTAGACAGGGTGTTGGGGGGGCTTTTCCCCGACAGAAATCCCCTCCACAACCCTCCGACGATGGCGCCATCCCTCCCCGAGGCGGACTTAGCGGACTCCATCCCACCTCTTTCAGAGGCGGAGATGGAGATCGCGGTCGCACGCCTACGGGGCAAGAGGACCGCTCCGGGTCCCGACGGGATACCGGGACGGGTCCTCACAATCGCCCTGAGGGAGATGGGCGATCGGCTTCGGGAACTGTTCGACGCATGCCTTACGTCTGGACGGTTCCCGAAGCTGTGGAAGGATGGCCGATTGTGCCTGTTGCGGAAGGAGGGTCGTCCTATCGACTCTTCTTCCGCATACAGGCCCATCGTCTTGCTGGATGACACGGGGAAGCTGCTAGAGCGTGTAGTAGCTTCTCGTGTCATCCGGCACCTGGAGGGTACTGGGCCTGGGCTGTCGGAGGCCCAGTATGGGTTCAGAGCAGGGCGGTCTACTATAGACGCCCTGCTCTGGCTCAAGAGGTGGACGCAGGATGCGGTCGGTGGAGGGGAAAAGGCGTTGGCTGTGTCGCTTGACATAGCCAACGCCTTCAACAGCCTTCCGCATGGAACGATACAGGAGGCGCTCCGTTATCACGGAGTGCCCCTGTATCTGCGGAGGCTGTTGGCTGATTACCTCCAGGACCGCGAGGTCCTGGTGGAAGGGCGTGACGGTTTGAGGCACCGTCGCGTCTCCTGCGGGGTTCCACAGGGGTCGGTCTTGGGACCGCTTCTGTGGAACATTGGCTACGACTGGGTGCTGCGTGGCACGCTTCCTGCAAATATGCAGGTTGCGTGCTACGCGGACGACACCCTGGTCGTAGTCAAGGGGAGGGACCTCAGGGAGACGGTGCGGCTGGCCACGGTGGGTACAACCCTCGTGGTCGACCGCATTCGCTCCCTGGGACTGGAGGTTGCCCTCTCCAAGACTGAGGCCCTGTTGTTCCACGGGCCTCGGGGGGGACCCCCTCCAGGGACTCGGGTACTCCTGGATGGGATCCCGGTCCCGGTTGGGACCCAGATGAAATATCTGGGTCTCATCCTGGACGGGAGGTGGACTTTTGGGGCCCATTTTACCCAACTGGCCCCAAGAGTCCTGGGTGCGGCTGCCGCACTGGGGAGGCTGCTGCCCAACGTGGGTGGCCCGAACGCCACGTGCCGTCGGCTATACTCCGGAGTTATCCGGAGTATGGCCATGTACGGGGCACCGGTCTGGGTGGACGCCCTCGGTCGCAATAACAAGGCCCTGCTGCGACGTCCGCAGCGGGTCATTGCGACGAGGGCGATCCGCGGATACCGGACGGTGTCCTGGACGGCGGCGTGCGTGCTGGCCGGTGATCCCCCCTGGGAGCTCGAAGCGGAAACCCTCGCCGAAGTTTACCACTTTGTGGCGGCGAGGAGGTCCCGTGGAGAGCCCCCAGCGTGGGAGGAGGTCAGGCGCCTGCGGAGGCAGGCGCGGGCCGCCCTGTTGCGGCGGTGGACGGAGGACCTGGCTCCACCGGTGCCTGGGCAGAGGACGGTGGAGGCCATCCGCCCGGTCCTCCGGGAGTGGGTGCGGCGGCCATTCGGGTCGCTGACCTTCCGATTGGTGCAGGTGCTTTCCGGACACGGATGTTTCGGAAAGTACCTGCACCAGATCGCGAGACGGGAGGCGACCCCAGCCTGCCACGAATGTGGGGCGCCGGAAGATACGGCGCCCCACACGCTGGAGGTGTGCGCTGCTTGGGAGTCTGAGCGGCGCACACTTTCAGCGGTCGTTGGCCGGGATCTCTCGTTGCCGAGCGTGGTGAACGCCATGCTCGACAGCGAGAGAGCGTGGCAGGCTACGGTCTCCTTTTGCGAGGTGGTGATGTCGCAAAAGGAGGCTGCGGAGCGGGTCAGAGAGGACGATGCCAACTCTGACCCCCTCCGGCGCAGACGGAGAGGGGGACGGAGGAGGCGCTTCGGGCGCCTTCTTCGTCCTCCGTAGTGGGGCCGGCGGCGGAGGGTCGGGGGACTCTCCGCTGCGCTCACACGGTCCCACACGTCTGGTGGGTAACTGAGGTGAAAGGTTACCCACCCACTGGCGCAGAGGCCCGGAAGGGCCTACCGCTGGGGCGAGATAGTGAATGCCAGCGCGACCCTATCTCGTCCCGTCCCGGCGGCGGACGGATCACGGGGGGGTTTTAGTGGGTTCGAGTCCCACATACCCCCTGCCATCACCCCCGTGGTGGCAGGGAAGTGCGAGGGCATTTCCCCCCCCCAAAAAAAAAAAAAAAAAAAAAAAAAAAAAAAAAAAAAAAAAAAAAAAAAAAAAAAAAAGGTTAGGTTAGGTTGGGGTGCGGGCCAGGATACCTCCGCGTTTGCCTCGAGTGTTGCCAGTCCCTTATGGATGCTTGCATCCGGGGGGAGGGGCAGCACTTGGACCGGTGCACCCTGGGCGACGGCTAATAATAACTTCCCTTCGGGGTTCTTATTAGTCGTTGGCTAAATCCTGGCGGGGCTTCTCTGCGATCCTCATGTCACGGCATGAGGCGCAGCAGAGAGGCAGAGGCCTCTCCAAGTATCTTTCCGCTTAGCGGAGAGGACAGTGGATGAGGTCAGGCGGCAACCCAGCGATGGGCAGCCGCCAGAGGGGGATGGCGTCCATTTTCGGACACCATTGAGAGGGTGCATATGGTCGCAAGGGGCGACCATATGTGGGACTCGCATCGGCGCCCTGGATAGTCTGGGAAGTGGCGGTGCGAGCCGGAGACAGCCCGGAAGGGCGGCGGGGCTCGGTCGGCGTCTTGGCCTTATGCCGAGTAGCGGCGACGTGAGCGAGCTGCCTTCGTACTTTTACGAAGGTCGCTACCGGAGATGACAAGGCTGCAGAGAGGCAGCAAGAATGGGGTGCTCCTATTGGATGGAGTGGTTCATCTATCCTCTCCCTCCGCGATCGCCACAAGTCGCGGAGGCAGATGGACGGATGAACATTGGACGGAACTGTGTGTCTTTCTTTCCTGGCACAGCATGTGTCTAGATGCTGTGTAGGGATTGAGAGACACACCTTGCTAGAGGAATTATCCTTCCTTCATGGGGGAAATGGCGGGATCCGTGATCGCTCGCATTACGCACTGTCCTGCGCACTGGCAGTGCGTGATGTGCGTGATCACTGACTGCGAGAGGCAGTCGGAGTGCTGGGAGACGCTGTCACAGGCGAACTCCCAGGAGGCTCGGACGATCGGGTGCGGGGGAACCCATCGTTCATATGGCCTCGGGATGGCGCGCGCGGTGTTTCCGCGTGCTATCCAAGGGTTGTGATGGGGCGAGTATTAACTCCCATGCTTGTCCCATCGACAACGGAGAGGAGTCCGGAGACGGACAAGCGCCGCCGGGGCCGCGGTAGAGTGCTAACGCGTGCCCGTAGCCCTGGCGACAATGCGCTGAGAAGGAACACCCCGGGTCGTTTAGTGGGTATGCCGCTACAGTGGCGGTGAGTCCCACATATCCACCAGCTTCCCCGAGGCTGGTGGAATCCATAAAGGATTTTTCCCGGTTAAAAAAAAAAAAAAAAAAAAAAAAAGGTTAGGTTAGGTTAGGTTAGGTTTTTTTTTTTTTTTTTTTTTTTTTTTTTTTTTCTGCATTTCCACAGACACCTGGGTCCGTGCTCTTTTTTAACATTTATACACTTTATTAATATACATTTTTATAAAATTTGGAACATCAATTTAGTACAGGAGAGACAATTGTTTTTTTTTTTTTTTAATAATTTTTTTTTTATTTTTATTTTTTTATATATACTTTTTATAATTGCCTTTATTACTCAAGCTAACTACTACAATAATAAAAACTAAACTAAACTAAACTAAACTTTTATAATTGAATATATATATATATATATATTTTTTTTTTTTTTTTATATTTTTTTTTTTTTTTAATGAATAATACACAAAACAATTTTACTATTATAAAAGAGGGGATGTAACACGTACCATTAATTTAAGTTGTTAGACTATGGCAATTTACTTAATTCTAATCGTGCATACACCATGAGCAGACCAGCTCCCGCAAGCAGCGCCCGTTCACGAGCTTGACGCATGCATCAGCCATCGCCCTCCTCAACCATTTCTGAGGGAAGAGGACGACCCGACACACGACGCCACCGCAAGAAGAAGCTTTTTAGTGAGCGTGAATGCTCATGGTGTACACACAATTTGCATTCCAATTTGAATACCCTTATTACTATTGCGCTCATACGAGCGGGATCACTGGTCGGCAACTTTGAGTCCATCAATGATCCCGCTCGTACTTGTCTTTGTTAGTCCGCCTTCTTCTCCCGGCCCAAGGCCTCCGTTACCGCCACGTTTCGGTCTTTGATGGCCATCTGCAAGTTGTACTCACGGATAGCCCTCGGAGACGCAGCCATCGCACGCCGCACGAAGCGGCTGATGGCATCTTGCTCGTCGTCGGCGTAATAAACGAAAGTCCTGGTGTGCCGCGAGACTGCAACCACCGCGTGCGGAACGCTCTCGTGCAGTCTCATCTTGCCCTTGGTCTTTATGACGATGACCGACTCGTATGTGAGCCCCTGTGCTTCATGGATGGTTAGGATGCGCGACCCCGTGCCTCCACCGTAACCCTGGTTGGTCAGGGTCTCCTTTTCTTCCTGAGTGTGTACTAGGAAAAGGGTGTTGGGGAGGGTGCTGGGTATTTGCGCACCTGTGTACCTTCTCTGCTCCAGGGACCTAACACGTGGGGCCGAGGAATATATACCAGAGTATATATCCCTCAGCGCGTACGCGACGTCCATGGGATTCCTATGTGTGCATAACAACTCCTGGTTGATGGTGGCCACCAGGTTCGGGCGATTGTACCTTAACTCAAAGAGGTTCTCTCTGTCGATATAAGGTAACTGGTTGACATCTCCGATCAGGACAATTTTGCGAGCACCAGCCAGCCGCGCAGCCATTACAATGGCCCCAAAGTGGTTCATGAGAGCTTCGTCTACCATAAGGCGAACGTTGCTTCCACCCCTTCGGATACCATTTACGAGTACAGAAGCCATGGTGCGCACTTTGGTTTTCACCAAGTCACCTATGCGGTGCGCTAGCTTCTCCCTCAGGTCTTTGGCTGCTTCGGTTGTTGTGGTGATGACCACGTCCTTGTCCACATCGAAGTGTCTGACCACCCATGTTGTCTTTCCACACCCAGGAACCCCGTTGACCCATCGAATCTCAGGAACCTCCCAGCTTTCCCAAGACTTTGCGTCGACTCCAAGGCCCCCTTCCATGGTTTTGGCCATTTCTAGGATCCTGTCATCTAACATTATCCTGGTGCACCGGGCGGTAACCACGATGTGGTCATTCGGTGGTGTCTCGTACTTTGGCTTTCCGGTCCGCTCCGTCTCGCTCTCATCTAGAGCCACAAAACCACTTCCAGAACAATATGCTGCCATATATCGACCTTCCATCGTTCCCTTGATGACCAGGGAGGTGTCGTTGTCATATATGGCTGCTTCGGCTTCCTCGAGCCTCACTTTTAGGAGGTCTTCGTTTCCCTGCCTGAAGGACTGCAAGATGTTTTCGCAGTTCCTGAGATTGACTACCTTAGTCGCTCTCGTAATGGCAAGAAACTCAAGAAATGCGTTTCTGGCATGGTCTGGTGGCCCCAAGGCCGAGATATAACGGGGCGGACTAACCTGTCCCATGTCGGCTCTCGTCCGGGCTGCCTGCTGTGGCGGCGGCACTGCCCTAGGAGACTGCTTTTCTAGGGAGGGCTCTTTTCGAGGCGAGACCCGGGATAAGCTCTGCGCTGCTGCGCTGAACGCCGTAAGGAAAGTCGAGATAGGGCCTTGGTCTTTTTCTCGACCATCGCTCTGGCGTGCTGCGGCTTCCTCGGCAGCTACCTTCTGCTGAACTCTCTCCGAACCACTGATGGTGGTCGAACATGGGACGGGATGCCCCCAACTATCTGTTGCATTTATACGGTCGTGTGTGGGAGTTCTAAGATAACTTAGGTTTTCTCCCCTGTCCTCGTACACGACCACCTCATGATGCTCAGAGGCCTTTATGCAACCTAACCGGTCTGCGGTTTCTCCCGTCGAATATTCGATCACCATCGCGTCTATGCTTATCACCCGGGGGGTGCCGTCTGCACAATCACTCAGCTTTGTAAGCAGCGAGCTTACCTGTGCGAAAGGTGTCTGGGCCGTCCATTCGAACAGTGCAATCGTTTTGTTTTTCGTTCGCACCAGTCGACAGCGGTGGCCCAGGACCTCCAACACTGGCAAAGCATCGTACGCTTTCCGCTTCATTGTGACTTTGGAAGTACTTCCGTTGAGCAGACATGCTAATCCAGGCGACAAGCGGGCTCGTTTCTTGTTCAGGGCTAAGCAAAAGCTCATTCCGAATCTCTCTCTGTTCCCTTCCATGAAGAGAGCCACACCGCGGATCTTAATCCCTGGCACTCCTTTGTCTGCATAGGCTAGGAGGTGTTCAGCCTCTATGCTCTTGGAGGTTACGTTCTGGTGCTGGGGATTGACGTTGTGCGTGGCGTCTGTGGAGGGGGGTGTCATATTTGTGAGGGGGGGTATGGTGGAATTTCTTTGGGCCGCTATACGGAAGGACCTTTCGGTGAAGGACAGAAAGTGTGGTCTACAATCTGGATCTGCAAGGATGTTAGAGAGATCTGATTCCACTAGCCTTCTGTCCATCAGGCATTCTAGTTCCCTCCGTGCTGCGATGAAGCGGGGGCATTCGAGGAGCACGTGCCATACCGTCTCGGGGACGTCAGGGTCGCACTCGCATCCAGGGGTTTCCTTAAGCTTAAATCTGTACAAGTATTCGGCTATGCCTCCATGTCCCGTCAAAGCTTGCACTTGGTACGGAGTCAGTTTCGTTGTTCGCGTCAACCGGTACGCCTTTGCGATGTCCGGGAGGAACTTTCGAGTGACTGCACCAGTAACGGAGGTCTCATAACGGTCCTGCCACTTCCGGACTGATTCCTCGCGGATCTTCTTTTTGACGAAAGACAGAGGGATCCCCTCGTAGTCCCAAGAGGCACTAGTGAGTGCTGCTGATTTGGCGAGCTCATCGGCTCTTTCGTTACCAGCAGTCCCTACATGCGCTCTCAACCAGAACAGACGAATTGATCTTCCCTGTGCGTTGATCTTTTCAATGTTTTCCTTCACACCCTTCACCAGGGGGTGACTCGTCTTGGGATTCCGTAGCAGTTCGAGCGAAGATCTTGAATCACTCAGAACACTGACCTGGGGGTCTTTGCCAGAAATCACAATTTGAGTCGCGCGGTAAAGAGCGTAAAGTTCCGATTGGAAGACCGTGGGTTTTTTTTTTTTTTTTTTTTTTTTTTTTTTTTTTTTTTTCCTGTCCGGGTGCAGGGCCCGGCCCGCGAGCTAAATACCCCTGACACAGGTCAGAGTCTTTGTTTTCTTATTGCTACTGTCTACTATCTATTGTGGGATCAGGGTTTTGGGTTGTAATTTTATTATCTACTTCTACTCTTATTTCTACATGAAAGTGTGTATACACACACTCTCTCATTCTTGGGAGCTAGGTCCTACTCTTCTTTTACAATTTATAATCGATACTTCTATTTAAATACTACTTACTTACATTTCTTACTTCTACTATGCTTTAGAGTTTTCCGCATACATCTTATTATTATTACATTCTTAAATCTATTACATACTTATTCTAGTTTACATGAGTTGTATATTCTTATTTTACATTTATGCTGTTTATATATATCTTAAATATATATAACACACATAACTTATTTATCTAGTTTTATTTTTTGCTATGACTTTATTCCCTATTTTTACACAATATTCTATGAAACTATCTCTAAGTACCTTATCTACAATTATATTATTTACATTTTCACATTTTAAAACAATCCCAAGTTTTTGCTCTAGTTCGTACCTTTCCCGACCGTATATTGGACACTCTATCAGGACATGCGCCGCCGTTTCATTGATACCAGGCTCACATGGGCAGGATGGGTCCTCTTTACACTTAAACCGGTTTAAGTATTCAGAGAACCCACCGTGCCCGGTAATCATCTGGGTGAGCACTCCTGTGGGCTCTATCATCCTAACAATCTTATAGGCTTGCAGCGCATCCGGGAAGAACAATTTCGTTGCACCTGCTGTTCCACCTGATTTATATCTCCGATTCCATTTATCAAGCGAATCCATACGGATTTGTCGCTTGACAAATGAAACCGGACATAGGTCGTAATCTGGTTTCCTCTTAATTCTCAGTGCCGCATCTTTCGCAAGCTCGTCTGCGCGCTCGTTGCCTTCGAGTCCTGCGTGGGCCTTTACCCAGAACAGTGTGACCTTCTTATCCTGGTCCCTAATGGTTCCCATGTTTCTTCGAGTTTCTACTGCCAGGGGATGCATCGTCCAGTTGTTTGTGATTGTCTCAAGTGCCGAGCGCGAGTCACTATATATGCCAAAGGTCGTCTTTGGGCTTTTGAGAACCTCCCTGGTCGCCACACATATGGCCAGCAGTTCAGCCTGGTAGACCGTACAATAGGACGGCAGCTTCAATTTCCGGTTGCTGGTCTCGGCATCATTGCTCCAGAGAGACAATGCTGCTCCGACCTTACCTCGTACAGAACGGCTGCTTCCTGTATCCTGAGGTCAAGCGGAAGTACCCCAGCCAACACCAGCGCTGAGTTCAGGGAGACGGTGCGGTACGCTTTGCACAGTTTCTGTGCAAACCCACGCTGTACCGCGTTTAGTTGTTTTTGAACGCATAATTTGTTGGTCGCTGGTGCCCACACCCCTGCAGCATACATAATGACTGGCTCTACAACTGCTCTGTATATTATCCGAATAATTTCCGGATGGAGACCCCAGCTAATACGGGCTGCTTTAGCCAGTTGCCAGGGACCAGGATAAGAAGGTCACACTGTTCTGGGTAAAGGCCCACGCAGGACTCGAAGGCAACGAGCGCGCAGACGAGCTTGCGAAAGATGCGGCACTGAGAATTAAGAGGAAACCAGATTACGACCTATGTCCGGTTTCATTTGTCAAGCGACAAATCCGTATGGATTCGCTTGATAAATGGAATCGGAGATATAAATCAGGTGGAACAGCAGGTGCAACGAAATTGTTCTTCCCGGATGCGCTGCAAGCCTATAAGATTGTTAGGATGATAGAGCCCACAGGAGTGCTCACCCAGATGATTACCGGGCACGGTGGGTTCTCTGAATACTTAAACCGGTTTAAGTGTAAAGAGGACCCATCCTGCCCATGTGAGCCTGGTATCAATGAAACGGCGGCGCATGTCCTGATAGAGTGTCCAATATACGGTCGGGAAAGGTACGAACTAGAGCAAAAACTTGGGATTGTTTTAAAATGTGAAAATGTAAATAATATAATTGTAGATAAGGTACTTAGAGATAGTTTCATAGAATATTGTGTAAAAATAGGGAATAAAGTCATAGCAAAAAATAAAACTAGATAAATAAGTTATGTGTGTTATATATATTTAAGATATATATAAACAGCATAAATGTAAAATAAGAATATACAACTCATGTAAACTAGAATAAGTATGTAATAGATTTAAGAATGTAATAATAATAAGATGTATGCGGAAAACTCTAAAGCATAGTAGAAGTAAGAAATGTAAGTAAGTAGTATTTAAATAGAAGTATCGATTATAAATTGTAAAAGAAGAGTAGGACCTAGCTCCCAAGAATGAGAGAGTGTGTGTATACACACTTTCATGTAGAAATAAGAGTAGAAGTAGATAATAAAATTACAACCCAAAACCCTGATCCCACAATAGATAGTAGACAGTAGCAATAAGAAAACAAAGACTCTGACCTGTGTCAGGGGTATTTAGCTCGCGGGCCGGGCCCTGCACCCGGACAGGAAAAAAAAAAAAAAAAAAAAAAAAAACCCACGGTCTTCCAATCGGAACTTTACGCTCTTTACCGCGCGACTCAAATTGTGATTTCTGGCAAAGACCCCCAGGTCAGTGTTCTGAGTGATTCAAGATCTTCGCTCGAACTGCTACGGAATCCCAAGACGAGTCACCCCCTGGTGAAGGGTGTGAAGGAAAACATTGAAAAGATCAACGCACAGGGAAGATCAATTCGTCTGTTCTGGTTGAGAGCGCATGTAGGGACTGCTGGTAACGAAAGAGCCGATGAGCTCGCCAAATCAGCAGCACTCACTAGTGCCTCTTGGGACTACGAGGGGATCCCTCTGTCTTTCGTCAAAAAGAAGATCCGCGAGGAATCAGTCCGGAAGTGGCAGGACCGTTATGAGACCTCCGTTACTGGTGCAGTCACTCGAAAGTTCCTCCCGGACATCGCAAAGGCGTACCGGTTGACGCGAACAACGAAACTGACTCCGTACCAAGTGCAAGCTTTGACGGGACATGGAGGCATAGCCGAATACTTGTACAGATTTAAGCTTAAGGAAACCCCTGGATGCGAGTGCGACCCTGACGTCCCCGAGACGGTATGGCACGTGCTCCTCGAATGCCCCCGCTTCATCGCAGCACGGAGGGAACTAGAATGCCTGATGGACAGAAGGCTAGTGGAATCAGATCTCTCTAACATCCTTGCAGATCCAGATTGTAGACCACACTTTCTGTCCTTCACCGAAAGGTCCTTCCGTATAGCGGCCCAAAGAAATTCCACCATACCCCCCCTCACAAATATGACACCCCCCTCCACAGACGCCACGCACAACGTCAATCCCCAGCACCAGAACGTAACCTCCAAGAGCATAGAGGCTGAACACCTCCTAGCCTATGCAGACAAAGGAGTGCCAGGGATTAAGATCCGCGGTGTGGCTCTCTTCATGGAAGGGAACAGAGAGAGATTCGGAATGAGCTTTTGCTTAGCCCTGAACAAGAAACGAGCCCGCTTGTCGCCTGGATTAGCATGTCTGCTCAACGGAAGTACTTCCAAAGTCACAATGAAGCGGAAAGCGTACGATGCTTTGCCAGTGTTGGAGGTCCTGGGCCACCGCTGTCGACTGGTGCGAACGAAAAACAAAACGATTGCACTGTTCGAATGGACGGCCCAGACACCTTTCGCACAGGTAAGCTCGCTGCTTACAAAGCTGAGTGATTGTGCAGACGGCACCCCCCGGGTGATAAGCATAGACGCGATGGTGATCGAATATTCGACGGGAGAAACCGCAGACCGGTTAGGTTGCATAAAGGCCTCTGAGCATCATGAGGTGGTCGTGTACGAGGACAGGGGAGAAAACCTAAGTTATCTTAGAACTCCCACACACGACCGTATAAATGCAACAGATAGTTGGGGGCATCCCGTCCCATGTTCGACCACCATCAGTGGTTCGGAGAGAGTTCAGCAGAAGGTAGCTGCCGAGGAAGCCGCAGCACGCCAGAGCGATGGTCGAGAAAAAGACCAAGGCCCTATCTCGACTTTCCTTACGGCGTTCAGCGCAGCAGCGCAGAGCTTATCCCG